>JACXGK010001545.1:43142-58435 GCA_016801125.1 Novumbra hubbsi | reverse complement strand
ACGGGTGTGGTGAAAACCTGACCTAAGTAGGCTCCCCAATCAGAGTCAACTGAATGCAGCTGCTCTGACTGGGGAGCCCACAATGGCATGGAGATGGCTAGAGGCCTCTCCATGTGCCATGCCCTGAATGGGAGCCCCAAAGCATAGAGATGGCTAGGGGCCCGCATCCAGGACATGACACTAGTTAACAGTCTGGAAAATGCTTGATTTGGTTAGTTAGCCTGTGTGAGACAGATTGCCAGCTGCTGAGAGCCACAGTGCAAGAAAAAAACTGTTGCTTTTGGTCTTGTACTGTTGATCTACTGGATGATTATTTACATTTGCTAAGTTCTGGACAAATTGACAATTTGGTAAGATATACACTGCCATTCAAAAGTTCTGGATCACTTAGAAATATCCTTGTTTTTGAAAGGAAATTACATATTTTGTCCATTAAAATAACACCAAATTCATCAGAAAATACAGTGTAGACACTGGTAATTTGTAAATGACTATTGTAGCTGGAATGGTTTGATTTTACATGGAATACCTACATAGGGTTACAGAGGCCCATTATCAGCAACCATCACTCCTGTGTTCCAATGGAACATTTTGTTTGCGAATCCATGTTCATCATTTTAAAAGATCATTAGAAAACCTTTTTGCAATTATGTTAACACTGTTGTGTTGTTTAAATTAGCAATATAACTAGCCTTCTTTAGACTAGTTCAGTAATTTCATCATTTGCCTCTGAGGGTTCAATTACAGTCTGAAAATGGACAAAAACAAATAACTTTCTTATGAAACTCGTCAGTATATCCTTGTTCTGAGAAATGAAGGCTATTATATGTGAGAAATTACCAACAAACTTATGATCTCATACAATGGTGTGTCCTATTCACTGTGCAAATTGTCTTTAACCAGAAAAGAAAGAGGAGTGGGAGGCCCCGGTGCACAACTGAGCCAGAGGACAAAAACATTATCGTCTTGTTTGAGAAACAGATGTCTCTTAGGTCCTAAACTGGCAACTTCATAAGTAGTATGAGAAAAACACCAGGCTCAATGTCAACAGTAAAGAGGCAACTCCGGAATGTTGGCCTTCTAGGAAGAGATGCAAAGAAAACACCATATCTCAGACTGGCCAATAAAAATAAAAGATTAAGATTGGCATTATAGTAAATATACATGCAAAGAGATAAGTTGAGATGTGTTATGATTACACTGTTGTGTAGCCATTCAGTTGGCATTCTGGAGATTGCTTGATTTGGTTAGTATAGTCTAGTAGGTCTAAATGTAGGGAATCTAAAGTTGTCTTTAGCTAATAGTATTTTGGTGTTTTAATTGAATGTAATAATCAGCATTATCTTGTCTGGAACATGTGGTATCCCAAAAGAGAAGATGCTGCATGTGTAAAAGCTAATGGAGATCCTAATAAACACATTGTGTGCTCTCTCCTTGTCTCCTTCTCAATACCAACTCAATGAGAAATTCAGAGGGCCTTCCTCTCTGACCTTCCCCTATAAAAATAACGCAGTTTTGAGAAGGAGATGAGAAGAGAGCTAATAGAATGTGAAGAGTACAAAATGTGCATCTTCCCATGTGGATTTGGTCATTGCTTAGAGCTTATTTCAATGCTTGAGCGCTGCCAGCTTTTTGCATGTTCTGTTTGTACATCATCTATGACCTACCATTTAATCAGTGACATACCATTTTTCCAAATGTTACACTATTCTTTAAACCAAATGTTGCAGTATGTTTTCAGATTATAATTCTACGAATACAAACATTTGTATATACAAGTTTCTGACTCTAATCTATAACACAATTGCCATTTTTAAGCAGAATTCTGATTGTTTTCAGGTATAGTTGCTTCTCAGTTAAGTAATGTTTGAAGATCAATCAATATGTATGTTAATAGGGCAGAAGTGTCAAGTCAAAGAGTGCCTCCCGCAAGTGTGGCCAGTTACTGTCAAGTAACGATATGGTAAACTCACCCTGGAAATGTGATTTGCTCTGTAAATATTCTCTGTCAAACCGCACTGGCAATGCAGAAATTACACCCATAAATGATGTATTAAATTAGCCTGCTGTTGGAACTTTTGTTTTACATGAAAGCAGCTCAAATATTTGGGATTTTTTATTGATAAGAAGCACTTTGGCGCCAAGATCATGTTCTACTGGAAATTAAATCTGTTTGCACACAAGTGAGTGGTAGCTTGTTCTACAAAAACATCCACTCTGTCTGAATGTCATCCACCACCCCAAATTTTTCCCAAAACTTAATCTCTCAAATTCCCCCTCTCATGTACCTCCTCTTTATCACTTCTCTTGTCACTTTCAGTCTCTGTTTCTCTTCCCCATCCTTTCTCCATTTCTTCCTTTTTAGCTTGGCTTCATTGTGTCTGTCTAATCGTCTCCAATGGGTTTCCGGGCCAAAGGGCAACTAAATCTATCATCTCTATGATTTAAATCAACGACTGTATGTACAGGAAGCAGACCACAAGGAAGTAGATCAGATGGATGAGTTTAAGTCTGGTCTGAGGGAAAACCTGTTCTAGATCACTATGCACTGAACTCATCAATTAGATTAATGGTGCTTTGTAAGTAACAAGCAGGCCAATTGAGAGTCCATTACATGTTCTGGTTGGTTGTGTAATCTCTCATGCTCTTCAAAGGCTTTCCTCCTTTTTATTTTTATGTTAGATGGTTTGAATTTTTATTTGTAAAAAAGCTATATATTAAACACACATTTTGAGCAAAAGCCTGTATCAAAAACTGCGAGTTACCAATACATATATGAAGAGAGCACAGTGCATGTCAACCAAAACAGATCCATATTAATAACAGAAAGAGGATTATAATGGCTTGCTTACGAGAGAGGCACTCCAACTGAGTGGATTACACAAATATAGAGAAGGAAACCACACGCAGGTATTAAAGGATATGTTTTTATTTAAACGTAATAATAACAATGTATAATTATAATACAGTACATACTTATAAGCAGGGATTGTCTGGTGCATATAAAGGTGGTCAATGGGATGAGTAAAAAATGCTGACGTTTATGTGAATAAATGTTAAATAAGTCATCGTAAACTTTATTCAACTAATGTGCATTGAGAGAAAGGGAATACTCTTGAATACTAATCAAGGAAGCTGGATAATCAGCATTGGTGTTCAAGCCAGGTGTTAATCCCATAGGAGTCCAGTGTACCTCAGTTGGCGTAGGATTGCACATACAACTCCAAGGGTTGTGGGTTTGATTCCCATTACGGCCAGTATGAGAATGTATGCATGTCTGCTAAAATATACATTTTATAATTATTAGATTTAAAATCGCTTCGATTTCGAATTAAGCTTAAAACAAAGCTGTGGAACAACAAACACCACAAAGATTTGGAGATGTCTGAGACTTTTAACAACATATTGAGTATGAGCTCGCAAATATGTCATACTTGATTTAAAAATAATACCATAATGTTCTGCACTCTGGTCGTCTAGCATCGTTTATTTACAAAGCCCACACTTCATTCTCCCTTCAACCACTCAAGGCATTGTTGAATGTTTAAGTAACAGAGGTTGATGCATGTGTACTTCTCCACAACCACAAAGTCATTCATCATTTATGCACCCCAAATAGAAGCTAGGCTTGTGTGTCGGGAGGAGGTAAAAAAGCAGTAAAGTCCATACAGTGATGTAAATCACACAGACAGAATTAGGTCTTTTAAAGAGAAACTTGGAATTTTTTTAAATGTTTAGGTGCTCTAGAATATCCAGCAGGTCTCTTCATTTAGGACACCCAGTTACACACAGCCTAATTTAGACTTTAGGACATCTTCAATTACACATAAACTACCTTACACTTTAGGACATCTTCAATTACACACAGAGTATCTTGCATTTAGGACCCCCTCAATTACACACCAAACCTTCCATTTTAGGACATCCTCAATTACACACTTTCATTTCATAGACACACAAGTGAAAATCGCATCTTCCGCAGTGATGAAATAATTTAAGAGAGGTGAGAATCACTGTTCTCTACATTCATAGACACTCCACACACAGCACTTCCCTCTCCTGTATACACCATGACATCCTCCCTGCCCTGAAGGCTCCCTAAACCAGTGGTTCCCAGACCCCCTTCAGGTGCTGTACCACTAACAGAACTTGACTTTGCTCTCAGTAACCATGAACTACTCCCTCATGGTAGTTTTACTAGTAAACCTATGGCATCATGAGTGTTCTCAAATAACCCCTGTCCTAGTATTCCTGGTTGGGATCCACCGAGTAAGTACCAATAAAACCCTCTCACTTAAGGTCTTTACATTAATTACTAAAATTAAAAATACTGGCAAAACAATTCACATATTATAGCCCACTAACCCCTTCGCAGAAGATCGGTTTATGCCCATCCACCCCCCAGCCAACCAATCAACTTGCCTGCATTATTTGGTTTTAACAAGGGGTCATTTCTAAACTTTTCATCTCACACATGTAACCATTCAACAGAACAAATTAATAATAATTGACAAAGTCTGACAGAATGCTAGGAATGACAAGAACACACAGCCACACACATATCAACCAGAGGTCTCAGAGGAGTGATTTATCCCATTGATGACACTTCAATGATTATTTCTTAATTAAAAGAAGAAGAAAAAACCTCAACAGACATGAATCAATGGCTTCCCTCATAAAGGATGTATGAATGAGTACAAATCTATGTGGTTTGAATTACTGAATGGTGAAAGTGCTGTGTGTCATCTCCTGTGTCAGTCCTATTTCTCATTGAGCCTGTTATAACATTTAAGGGGCCTTTGTCCAAACCTCTGGGGTGAAGAGATATAGATACTGAAAGCAGTTGCAACTAAGACACCAACACCACAACTGACCTTGCTCGTTTCCCATGATCTTCAGTAAGAGCTTGGGAGGAATGGGAAAGTGGAGAGGGGGAGGTAAAAGAGGGAAAGTAAAGCACTACATGGATTAATCTTCTGATTCATTTAGCTCCAATCACCACACCAGTTCCACAAGCAAACACATCCTATAAAGATTCCATCCCTGTTCAACACAGTTATGAATGCAAATATGAAGCAACATGCTGACAAAAACAGAAAATATTAGGTCCAGAACAGGGGTCACTAATTGTGCGGACCGCGGTCTGGGTCCGGGCCCAGGCAGTGTCCAATCCAGACCAGGACCTATAACCGATATATTATTGAAAATAAATACACTTTGACAGAACGTTTCCATTTGAAACTGCACGACGTAGGAGAACTAAATTAGTCAGAAAAAAGTTATTTCCCATGGCGCGCTCTCGAAAGAGAAAAGCAGACTGCGAAAACAAAGCTGTTCATTCTTCCCACGGTTAGTTCAAAACCAATATGTGTTAATATGTTCCGAAATCGTGGCGATTAAAAGCGGCAACGTGAAGCGCCACTATGAGACAAAGCACACTTCCTTTGAGGACAAATACCCACTCCAATCCAAACTGAGGGCACAGCAATTTAACAATCTTAACGAAGAGCCCAAAATCCTAACACATTCATTCACTGCCTAACAACCTACTAACGAATGTTCCCGTAAAGTTGCTTGCAAAATGGAGTGAACGCATATTTCTAGAATTAACCAGTCAAAAAGGTTCTTATGTATTTTAGTAATAAATGCAGCCTTTATTTTACTTGAAATTAGAAAAAGTATGTTAGTACTTTATATTTAAATATTAATATTGCACATAATTTATATAAAACCATTTATAATTCAAGTTCAATATGAAAACTGACAATACATGTTGTTTAAATATTATTGAATTGTACACTCTTTATTTTATTTGAGAGTCCGTTGTTTACTACATAAATAAAACTACTAGACTACTTCAATATGTATGGCATTGAATCATACCACAAATAAGACATGATTTCTAGTGGGGAAATCATGCTGTCTTTGTCCATAGCCCTTTGCAAATAAATACAGTTGTATAGAAAAGTTTGGGCACATCTTGACAAATAAAATATGTTGGTGATATTTTAATTGAAAAGATGTAAACACAGTCTCTCTAGGACATGACTGAACTAAATATTTTCAGCAAACATTAATGCGTAGTCACTTTCTATCATAAAAAAACAAAATTGTCAAAGTCTCTGATTTTTGCAAGGTCTCAGACCTTAATTAGGTTGATTTGCCTGAGGCATGTCAACAATTGTCATTAGGAATTGTCAACTGGTGCCAATATCAATGCTTTCCAAATACTGACTATTCAAACCTTGTGCAAACACTCTGCAACTATTTCCTATAAGCAGCTGTGTAAGACGGAACATAACATTTATTGATGCCCACAATGTATTGGAGGGCTACAAGAACATAGCAAAGCATTGTCAGCTTGTAGTTTCCACAGTCTGTAATGTAATTAAGAGATGGCGGTTTAGGGAAAATGTGGAGGTCAAGATGAGATTTGGAATACCAAGAAAACTCCCGGAAAAAACTGCTGGTATGCTGGTCAGGAGGTTAAGTCAAACCCCCCTTTGACTGAGAAGAACCTGCAGGAAGATGTTTCGGACTCAGAAGTGGTGGGGCATTGTTCTCTGTGCAGCGATGCTTGTACCAGTAAGACCTTCATGGGAGAGTCGGTAGAAGAAAACCTTACTTGCGTCCTCATCATAAAATCCAACATCAGGATTATGTAACTGAACATCTAGAGAAGCCTAATGCATTTTGGAAACAAGTGCTGTGGACTGATGAAGTTAAAATAGAACTACAGTGGGGCAAAATAAAATGTTGTCAGCCACCAATTGTGCAAGTTCTCCCACTGAAAAAGATGAGAAAGGCCTGTAATTTACATCACAGGTACACTTCAACTATGACAAACAAAATGATAAAAGAAAATCCAGAAAGTCACATTGTAGAATTTTTAATACATTTATTAGCAAATTATCGTAGAAAATAAGTATTTGGTCACCTACAAACAAGCAAGATTTCTGGCTCTCACAGACCTGTAAATTCTCCTTTAAGAGGCTCCTCTGTCCTCCAATCATTACCTGTATTAATGGCACCTGTTTGAACTTATTAATATAGAAAGACACATGTCCACAACCTCAAACAGTCACACTCCAAACTCCACTATGGCCAAGACCAAAGAGCTGTCAAAGGACACCAGAAACAAAATTGTAGACCTGAACCAGGCTGGGAAGACTGAATCTGCAATAGGTAGGCAGCTTGATGTGAAGAAATCAACTGTGGGAGCAATTATTAGGAAATGGAAGACATACAAGACCACTGATAATCTCCCTCGATCTGGGGCTCCACGCAAGATCTCACCGTGGGGTCAAAATGATCACAAGAACGGTGAGCAAAAATCCCAGAACCACACGGGGGGACCTAGTGAATGACCTGCAGAGAGCTGGGACCCAAGTGACAAAGCCTACCATCAGTAACACACTACACCGCCAGGGACTCAAATCCTGCAGTGTCAGATGTGTCACCCTGCTGAAGCCAGTACATGTCCAGGCCCGTCTGAAGTTCGCTAGAGAGCATTCGGATGATCCAGAAGGAGATTGGGAGAATTTCATATGGTCAGATGAAACCAAAATAGAACTTTTTGGTAAAAACTCAACTCGTCGTGTTTGGAGGACAAAGAATGCTGAGTTGCATCCAAAGAACACCATACCTACTGTGAAGCATGGGGGTGGAAACATCATGCTTTGGGGCTGTTTTTCTGCAAAGGGACCAGGACGACTAATCCGAATAAAGGACAGAATGAATGGGGCCATGTATCGTGAGATTTTGAGTGAAAACCTCTTTCCATCAGCTAGGGCATTGAAGATGAAACGTGGCTGGGTCTATCAGCATGACAATGATCCCAAACACACCACCCGGGCAACAAAGGAGTGGCTTCGTAAGAAGCATATCAGGGTCCTGGAGTGGCCTAGCCAGTCTCCAGACCTCAACCACATAGAAAATCTTTGGAGGGAGTTGAAAGTCTGTGTTGCCCAGCGACAGACCCAAAACATCACTGCTCTAGAGAAGATCTGCATGGAGGAATGGGCCAAAATACCAGCAACAGTGTCTGACAATCTTGTGGAGACTTACAGAAAACGTTCGACCTCTGTCATTGCCAACAAAGAGTATGCAACAAATTATTGAGATAAACTTTTGTTATTGACCAAATACTTATTTTCCACCATCATTTGCAATTAAATTCATTAAAAATCCTACAATGTGACTTTCTGGATTTTTCTTTCTCATTTTGTCTGTCATAGTTGAAGTGTACATATGATGAAAATTACAAGCCTCTCTCATCTTTTTCAGTGGGAGAACTTTTGGTACAATTGGTGGCTGACTAAATACTTTTTTGCCCCACTGTATTTGGCCACAATCAGCAAAGGTATGTTTGGAGAACAAATTGAGCTGCATTTTATTACTAACACTTTTATAACACTTTGCCAAATGTTAAGCACGGGGGTGTGTATATCATGCTTCGTGGTTGTGTTTCAGCCAGTGGCACAAATAACATTGCACAGGTGGAGGGAGAAATTCATTTTAGAAAATATCAGCAAAATCTAGGAGCAAACTTTACGTCTGTAAAAAAGCTCAAGCTGAAAAGAGAATGTCTTCTACAGGATAACGATAACAGGATAATGATCCAGAACATACCTCAAAATCCAGCATTCACTACATCAAGATATGCAAGCTATAGTTTTGGAATGGCCATCACTGTTCCCTAACTTAAATATATTTGAAAACCAATAGGTAGATTTCAAAAGAGTTGTGCATGCAGAATGGCTGAAGAAAGGCTTTTAGCGGGCTACAAAAAGCAATTGAAAGCCATGAAATCTGCCAGAAAGGATTTTACTAAGTAACTATGTATTTTGTTCAATGTATAACATAAATAGTGATTATGCATTAATGTTTTCTGAAAATACTGTGGTTTTCATGTCCTAAGTCTTTCAATAACAAAACCACCAAAATAAGTTATATGTCAAAGGGTGTCCCAAAGTTTCATATATCTGTACATTTTCATACTAATTTGTCACCCTTGGAAATACAACCCTTAACTCTAGGATTGCATTTAGATTTGCCCCTACAGCCATATAAAAGGTCATCTAGGACAATCATCTGGGCTAATATACAATAGTCAATTTACAGTACATTTAAACATTTTAGTAATTTAGTTATTTAATGTCCCTACCCTGAGCAATAAATTATTGTGTTGTATAAAACGTATTTATAATTAGGTGAACATGATGGTATGAGAGTCAGACGGAAACTGTAGTCAGGACACCGGGGTTAACACAGCAAGCGTTACCATAAGTGTTATGGGATCTATAGTGACCACATAGAGGCAGGACATTTGTTAAATATCCCAACCCAACATGACACATTACCCTACATTATTTATTGGTCTCAGTCACTTAGGGGCAATACAGAAGCTTTTTACTGTTCTTCTATCATAACAATAAGCAGCAAAGACATCAGCATAATAAAAAATTTAAGTTTATGTTTCAAAAGATTATTTCCTATAAAAAATAATCAGAGTGGCATATTCCCTATTTAAACGTTCTCGCCTGTCCATCTCACCCGGTTTCTCAACCGAAACCACTCTGGACTAGCAAGTACTATACCGGTCTTGTTCAGCAAGGTAAGACGAGGACGAGGAAAGTCATGAGGCAAGATTGTACACCGTGTACCTTTAAAATCAAAATGGAAACACAGAATACACTGAATTCTGTTCTAAAAAGGTAACAGAAAATGTTGTAAAATGGAGTTGTTACTAATCATAAAACATAAAAAATCAAACCCCTTCTCTGAACCCTGTGCTTTCCACCATTCAACATACCTTTTTTAACATCCAACATACCTTTTCTGACTGCCATCTACACCTAAATACTAAATAAATTGAAATGCATGCTCTTTAATCAAAACCGTTCACAACCTTCTTACACCCAACACATCCTGGCCTTAGATGGGACCAAGATAGAGTATGTCAACACCTACAAGTATTTTAGAATTGGAAATGCTTACCATCATTACCCATATCACCCATCTGCAGTTTATGTTCAATCCCGTATAGGTTTCTTGCTTTACAATAAGGCATTCTTCACACATGCTGCTAAAAGAATACACACAAATGTGGCCATGCTCACTCTGGGTCACTCCTAAAGCATATACTTCCATTGGTTCAAAACTAACATAAGTGTTGACCAATCAATCAAATGTTTTTGTAAAGCCCTTTTAAAGTGCATCTAACACAAAGTGCTTTTACAGATACCCTGCCTAAAACCCCAAAGAGCAAGCAATAATGGAGCTGATGCACAGTCGCTAGGAAAAAACACCTTACTAGGATCGAACCTTTGGAAGAAACATAGAGAGGAAACAGATCTGATCAGTTCACCTGCTGAATCCCATAGTCCTATCTATACATGTGTCAATTTGTATTTTAATATATTATTATTTTTACAATGGTTCTGTCCTGTCTTGCATTTGAATGCCTTCAGGTTTTAAGAAATTAAGAGTCAGTTCCCAACTGACTTACCTGGTTAAAAATTGGTTAAATAAATTAATGTATGCCACACCAGTGCTTTACTGGGCTGATCGTCAGGCTTAATGTATTTTGATGATTTAGCAGGGCGTATTGCAGTCTGAAAGGCAATCCAGCGTCATGCTCCAGGAGTTTGATGAGACCAGTACTAACTCTAATTAAAAGGATAAATCACCTTGCTTAACCCTAGGGCAAGCTCCCATGCAGGTCCTGAATATCACATTTAAGCTGTCTGTCTCCTCTCATATAAACAGGGGGACAAAGTAAAAGGCACACACATGCACACCCAGACACACACACAGGCACACAAACTTGCTGTATGTATATCGGACTGTATCCCTTTCTAGGTCTCTCTCTTTCAGAAACAATCCCTCCATACAGAGATCCTTTTCCACCATTTTTTTCCCGATAAGAGCGATGAATGTAGGCAGCTGGTTACAGTGCACGTGGTGGGTTGAGTTTTGACCCGGTGCTACCCACACAGCTCCACTCAGAACAGGCACACGGCACACAGCACGACCGCAATGGGCTTGGGACCAGAGAAAAAGGGAGAACTGGATTGAGAATGAGGGGGCCGATAAAACGGTCATATTCAGCAGTAGATCAGGGGTGAAATGTTTAGCGTTATCGTGTTGGCAACAACATGACTCTGAGTAATTTTCTGTGGAGTGGCTCTACAGTTGCTGTGTGAATGGAGCTACTCATTCTCCCAGTGACTCCGACCAGATGAGGGAAAACAAGTGAATGAATTAGAATGCGCCGGCTGGGATGTCTGGCTTCTGCATCTGATGGTCAATACTGCAACGATTAACCTGCACCTACACACAGATACACAGTACTTTCCGCCAACACCGGCTATCATTCCATTTATTTTATTGCTGAGACAGAACAGGGGTGCATTTTAGGATTACAAGAAACTCTGGGCTTGGCCCAGATCCAGGGTCCATTGTGGGGGGAAAGTTAAAACGCTATACAAACACAAAGCCCTCCCTCGGACCTTGTTGCCCGCGTTTGTTCTCCACCCTTCTAGCCACGTTAATGCAAGCTCGCAAACCAAGCAGAATTATTGGAAGAGGATCAAAAGGGGATATTCCAAAACAGAACCTCTGGAAGCCAGGCCTAACGATGCCACTGAGGTAATAATAATAAACCTTGGAACCAGATTCGGGTTGGATTTTGAATTAAAAGCCGTCGCTATTCTATCAAACGTCCAAATCAGTCAACTTAACAAGTGACTGTTCTCAGTGTACACATATGATACAGTTGTATAAAGGTGACATTAGCGACGTGATAGCAGTTTTGTCCAGCACGTTTCGCAGCATTCTTTTAACTAAATTGTACTTCAAAGACCTCCTGCAGGTGATGCATCCGGCCTCTCTGCTCCGGTGATTCACTCACCCAAGCGTCGCTCTATGCTGCACCATGTTCCAGAGTGATTCATGGTTAACAGGCCTTTTTACACGGCCAATCAGTTTCTAGTGTAACCATCACTCAGCCAGCCCCAGAGCACATGCTGGATGCTTTAAGGAGCAGAAGGTTATTGATAGTGGGGGGACGTGGGCCACACACACACACATACACACACTAACACACTTTAAGACCACAGGCTATACAGCATATGCACTGGCAAAATGAAATCCGTATGACGCGGCACGTTGACAGTACAGTACGCAGTAGCATTGAGTAAAATAGAAAGCAAAAAAAGAGAACAAAAAATGGATACACATAACAATGTAAACTAGCAGCAATTCCAAAGAGTTTAGGGGTGTATTGACAATATGAAAGAAATATAAAATGTTCTGAACATAAGTGTAATAGTGCTAATGAATGGTACATATTCTAATGTACATTAAATGTGCACAGAAAGTCATAAGAGCAATAAAAGTGTTTATCATGTGATCAATACGTTTATCCACCGGATCTGTATACAAACAATACGTCTCTGGCCTTCTCTAAGCGCCCGGGGCTCACAATCCGGACCTGACACATTCTAGATTGTTCTCCCCAATCAGGGGGACCTGTGAATGGTTGTCTCTGATTGGGGGGTGTATTTAAGTACTTTGATTTTGTTTGTTCACGGTGGTTCTTCGTTGATGTTAGCCGGTTTTCCTACTCCTCAGTTGCGGTTTGTCGCTCCTTTTGTTTGTTGTTTTTTGCTTTAGTTGATTAAATAGTCGAAAGAAAGAAAACCAATAAAAGGATGTACCCTTTTATCTCTGCTAACTGTGTCCTGCCTCCAAGGAACCGTTACAACAAGAGACACATACAGGCAAACATTTATGTTGAGGCAACAATGTTTGTGCCAATACACTGACCCCACTAGCCCTTAACCCCTGAGTAACTTGCTACAAACAACATTATCTGTTGAATAACATAGAACAAAATGTGAAGAGGCAGCCTCTTCATTTGCACCGAATAAATAATCAGGAGCAGAACACACAACATCAAAAACAAATGTTCTGATTTATCATCTCATTGATAGAACCTAGTAGCAATATATGAGCATGCTGTGCCTAAAGCCACAAGTGTTCACGCTACCTATAACAGTCCATTCCACAGATAGGCAGAGAATGGGAGTAGAGATGTTGGTTTCTTACTGTAATCAAGAGCAACCATCTCAATGTCAATACCAAAAACTGCATATTTCACTCCACACACCTGTGGTCTACAGCTAGTTTATACCAGGAAGGAAGCAACAAGGATGTATGTGTCTCTTAGGATGTATTGTCTGCCCTCCTGCAGATCACAGTGTGACAGCCAGGAATGTTGCAACCCTAACGAAAACAGTTCCACTAAAAATATTGCTTTTGGCCATTGGGTGAAGGTTCAAGCTTTGAAATACAGCGTGCCAGCATACCTGGTCCACTAGCATGCAAGATAACGTTAAACAAATCTGGGTCATTTTCAGTGCAAATGGGTTGAAACCGAGAATCCAACAAGATCTTTTTTTTTTTTTTTTAAATGTCCTTTTAAATGTCAACGGTCAGAGAGAAATGTCTTTTCAACAAGCGTTTCAACCTGAACATGATTACACGACGGACAGCACCGGCCGTTCAACAACTTTTCAACATCATTTGGAAATGTGGGCTTAATCTGGGGGTTCCTCCTCCGTGCTTCGTTGGATGAAAAGGTCATTAGTGTTAGGCTGGCTGTTCAGGTTCTCACACAGACAAACACACAAGCACACATATACACACCTACTGTCTCACACACATACATGCGCACACAGCACACAAACGCACACAAGTGTGGAACGCGATGGTGATCGATAGGGTCAGAGTAGCCGCAGCCCCTCATCAATCACGCACACTGTGGACCGGGGGACCGATGAAGACATGACACACAGGACATTCAGGACAAATGAAGCTGTGACACCCGGGATACACTGAAGGCTGAGGCGAGGCCGTGAAATATGTGAAACCGTCACACGATTCACAAGGGGGACAAGTGAAGTCTTTACACCCAGTCTTATGGGAAGAAACCATGACAAAGTCAAACCAACGACACCCGAGGGGAGCGATAATGTTGTGACACCCGCCAAAAGGGCACACACAGCTAAAGCAGCATATAACACAGACACAGAAAGAGATGTAACGCCAGGGAACATTTTTTTTTCTTTTTCGGAGGACTAAAGAAAGTTGAGCATTCATATAAAGGCTATTCGGGGAACCTTTGCACTGTGCGCAACATACTTTCTCACAAATAATGTAAAAGTCCTAACAGCAACAGAAATAATATCTGTATTCTCTTTAATTCTCCCAATCTAATTGGAAGAAATACACAATCTGGTCCAGAAACTCACATTAGCCAGTACACTTGACCAGCCCAAAAAATGTACTTCACAAAAATTTTGACTTATCCCTGTGTGTACAGTAAGGCTTCCTTTCCATCATGAATCACTACTGTACAAAGAATGTGAATAGACCCAGTTAGGACAAGAGGCAAAGTCAAAGAAGAAGGTGTGTAGTATTTAGTTCCTGTCTTGACCCATATTCGTAGCAGGCTATCAAGGACGCCACACTGTAATCCCTCCGTAAACTAACTGGGTCTAGATCTTTCTCTGAAAACACACACACAACACTCTGAGGAAAAGTTTATCACACTGCATCACTTTCATAGGGGTGGGTGGCTGGTGTTATCATTGGCTAACTTGCAACGAGGCACAAAAAGGCTAAAACAAAGTGTGAAAATAGAACTTCATAGGTACCAGTTAAACAAAAATATGAGTATGTCTGACTTTGCAAAGCCCTTCACAGATTACTGAACATGTTGGCTTTCGACACCTCTTGAAATCGCCCAGTAGGAGAGACTTGCACTGGCAATAAACAACAGATGGACATGAATATGTCAAGTGTTCCTTAAACGGTCAACAATGAAGCGCTCTTTCACACAGATACGGATCTCATCTCAGGAACCATAAGTTTAGTGCATTGTTTCAGAAGAAAATAGTGCACCACTGGCTCAATGTAGAGCAGTGTCTTTTAACTATTGTTTTAGACTCAACCCAGTATACAATACTATACATATTTATTCAGTTATAGTGCCAGTAAAAATATTCAAACCCCAGACCAATTCTGTAAAATGCTACATTGACATATCTGCTAGATATTTTATAATATCTGAATCATATGAATGAAAACATCTACAAAAAAATAATCTATTGAGTAAATATACTAAATTCATTATATAATTTTTTTTTAACACTAGACTGACAATTAACACATGGGGGAAAAGGACACAATTAACCCTGCCAGGGTTGTGTCAAGGGGCCGTGGCC
>JACXGK010001545.1:0-43042 GCA_016801125.1 Novumbra hubbsi | reverse complement strand
GCCAGGGTTGTGTCAAGGGGCTGACCTTACAGGCCAGCGAAACAACATGTAACACTGGGTATTTTTTTGATTTCCAAATTTTTCTAGATTTGTAGGACCCACATTTAATTGCTTTTGCAGAGGCTCTTTTAAATAGATAGACGAGGTGATTTCAAACATAGACCAATTCATAAATGCTTGCTGCCACTTTTAACCAGGCATGTTCTTTGTCTAGATAACCCCTCTGACTGTTATTCAGTACTGTTGAGATTGAGAGGTAGTTTGAAATAATGAGATGGGATATATTTCTATGTGGCTAGTGTTTTTGCCTAATGCATATTTACAAGAAATTCAGCAGAGATTGACAATCTATAATGAGCGTTTGCCTAATTTCTGATGGAGCAATGTTTTTATCTTTAAACGCATTGTTTAATGCAATATGTCACTTCTTACTTGGATTTTTTTAGGCACCCCAAGTTTTTAGGGAAGAAAAACTCTACAGAGTTCAATGGCTAGGACTGTATGTATCGTGCAGCGATCTATAATTTCAACAGCTCTACATAAAACCGACCCATATTGGAGGGTGGCAGGAAATAAGCCATCCTCAAAATGTACCATCAGATTGCATGAGTAACCCAAGGTTTTATTGTTAGGCAAGCAATTGTTTTAGGCAAAAAATCCAAGCACTATTTATGGCACAAACCCACTGTAACAAATGCTTTAACTTGCGCCACACATACACTGAAGTACGGGGGTGGCCGCATCAAGCTGTGGAGATGCTTCATATCAGAAGGGACTGGCCAACATGGTAAAACGAAAGAAAAAACTGATACATGCCAAGAAACAGGGATGTGCTAAAAGAGAACCTGCTTCAGTCTGCTAACAAATTTAAGCCTGAGAGGAAACATACCTTTCAGCAGGATAATGATCCCAAAAACAACCCCAAAACAACATTGGAGTGGCTCAAGAACAATAAGGTCAATGTCCTACAGGGGCCTACAAAAAGTCCTGAACCCACTGAGAACACGTGGAACTATTTGAAAATTGCATTCTAGAAACAATATTCAACCAACCTAAAACAGAAGAAAATATGCCACGAATGGAGCAAAACTCCCAAAACGTACCAAAAGCCTTGCTGATTTTAGTGTGATATTGTCAGAATAAACTACAGAAAGTTATTAGTATTGTGTCCCTAATTAAACCAAGAACCAAAATGTAAATAACAAACACGCAAACATGTCAGCTAAATCCAAAGACCACAAATCAAACGTCTTCCTTTTGGTAATGGTATTTCCCTGCAAACCAGCACGGTATCAGTAACTGTGCTGGTTTTGAGGGATGTTTAATCAGGCCAATGCAGTTAAACTCAGTCAGGCTGTTCTATTATTATACAAGGGATAATAATACTGACATTGCCAAACGAACCACAACACACCGCCCCCTTGATGTCAGTCCTATTACTTACCAGGACTTTCCCCCCAATCCATTATCCCCCCTACCATTCAGTCTGTCTGTTAAACACAGAAACGACAAACCATTAGCAGTATATTAAACCAGCCAGGCAACAAGTAACAGTTTGCTTCCACATCTTTTCCTTTAGTCTCAGCACTTAGGAAGTTAAAAATAAATCAGTAGCGCAACACTTTCTATCACAACACCATCTGTTCAGCTTTGGTCATTCGGTCTGTGAAAGGGGTTAATGGGTAATTTTGTCTTTTCAATGAGAACATGCAGCTTTCTGGATGCTTAAATGCAAGGAGCCTAGTCGGAAGCGATGCGAGACAGTCAATCATCTCCCGGTGGAGCCGGTGTCAGCAGGAGACTTTTAGGGGCGCCAGTTTCTGTCTGTGAATGGGACATTTAGTGGAAGTGATTGCGACTGCAATGTGTCTAGACCCCTGGTATGGCTTTTCACCTCCAGGAACATAACAAGCGCTGAGTCACAGTGTTGAACAAATACAAAATAAATCTTAACTGCAATGTAGTCACCAAGACAGATAATAATTCACAAAGTAGATTTTAGTAATGACTAACTTTGCTTCAAATTTTATTAGTTTTATTAGAACAGATCAAAACAGGCAATAGACTGACAAATGAAAGAATGACCTACTAAAAGGGAACACAGATACAATGATTTTGGGACTAATTTGCTAATGATTGCTGCGTGTCTGAATGAATAAAGAACAAAAGAACACTGTTGCATTATAGCATTCTTCTTATGTTGTGAGTGTAATGACAGTCATTAGGAGAGTGAGTAAACGTCAACAGTTGGGACAGGGTCTGCAGGTCACAGAAATGAATGGGTTCATTCCGACATTTACAGGGATCAACACTCTCGCTCAACGTGAAAAACATACAATAGTACCTGGAAAAACACATTCAATCAACCCCTTTAAAAAGGAGATAAAGTTAATGATAATAACCAGGGTATTGTGGATGTATTGTTTCACTACTGTAAGTGGTGCATCTGCTAGATTACTAAAATTTTAAATGAACCAATATGAGTCCTGAAGTGTGGTCAGTGAAGAAGGCTGGTTAACCAAAGATTGGTAAGATCCTAACTGTGATGCTGGGACAACCTAAGACAGGCACAGTCGCGTATCTGGTCACATAGCACATGCTTGAAGCACTTCCTTGCACACTTACTGACAGTGTTCGGTGCCTTCGAAGCATTAAGACAATCAAGGTCCAGGCCCAGGAAGGAAGTTGGAGTAGAGAGTCAAAAGAAAGGGGAAACGGAGTTAGACCCCATGTGCCACCTGTGCTGGCCCAGTCCGGCCTTCCATGGGTGTGAGCTTCGGCAGCAAGTGCCGGACTGTTGTTTCATGTCAGTACAGTCAAACTATCTTGTGCGGTTTGGCACAATTCTAGGTGCTGTTTGTTGAGTGTCTGGGTATGCTTGTGCAGTCATAAAAAAAAACAGTAGACAGGAAGTACAGGGGAAATGAACCGTAGCAGGAGTGTTTGAGAAAATCTGAAATGATGAACAAGTCCGTAAACAGGGATAAAGAGAAATGGGAAGGAAAAGCAGAGGACAAAGTTAGTGAATTAAATGAAGTAGATCAGGGAGATGACAGTGTGCTGGCTGATGAGAGGAGGACAGTTCATAATTGCTGCTGGAATGTATAGAGTTGAATGCCATCAAGTCTGCAGAAAGAATGTTTGAAACCATTCCATTTACTCTATTCCAGCCAACCCATAGAGACCGTTCTCCCCAATTAAAGTTGAGAAAGAATGTCAGTGAAAAGCCAACAGTCTACAGGGAAATGCACGTTTTGTTATGTTTCAGTAACTGGCCCCTATTTACAGAAACAACCATGGCTCAAAGTTTTCAGAATGACACAAATATGATTTTTCAAATATGAAAGTCTGCTTATATTTGTCTGTTTATATTATGGCAATTTGCATATACTTCAGAATGTCATTAAGAGAAATCAGATGAATAGTAATTAATTGCAAAGTCCCTGTTTGCCATGAAAATGAACTTTAGCCCTCAAAAAAGGACACTGAATAACAGCTCTGCCACAAAAGGTCCAGCTACCATCATGTGTTCCTTTTGTTACACAGGTGAGAGTGTTGACGAGGACTAGGCTGAAGATCACTCTGACATGCTGATTGAGTTAGAATAACAGACTGGTGCTTTAAAAGGAGGGTGGGGCTTAAAACCATTCTTCTTCCTCTGTTAACCATGGTTACCTGTGAAGAAACACGTGCAGTCGTCATTGCTTTGCTCAAAAGGGCTTTACAGGCAAGAATATTGCTGCTAGTAAGATTGCACTTAAATCTACCATAGATCGGATTATCATGAACTTCAAAGAGAGAGGTTCAATGGTTGTTAAGAAGGCTTAAAGAGCGCCCAAGAAAGTCCAGCAAGAGCCAGGACCGTCTCCAAGCGTTGATTCAGTTGCGTGATCTGGGCACCTCCAGTGAGGAGCTTGCTTAGGAATGGCAGGCAGGTGTGAATGCATCAGCAGAACATTATATTTTTAGATTAGATTCAACTTTATTGTCCTTGAACAGTACAAGTACAGTACAACGACATGCAGTTTGCATCCAATGCAACCCTAACCCTAACCTAATGCACTCGACCATGCAGCAGTAAAAGTTTACAAGTATGTTGGTAGAAAGGCAGGCCTTTAACTTTCTAAAGAAGTACAGGCGCTGTTGTGCCTTTTTGACCAGGGTTGAGGTGTTGAAGGACCAGGAGAGGTCCTCGGAGATGTGGCCACCCAGAAATGTGAAGCTGGCCACATGGTTCACCGTGGTTCCATCAATGAGGACTGGGGCATGGATGCTGCCCTTAGATTTCCTGTAAACCACATGTAAACCACGATAAGTTCTTTGGTCTTCTTGGTGTTGAGGGCCAGGTTGTTATCTGCGCACCAAGCCACAAGGTACTTGACCTCCTCTCTGTAGGCTGACTCATTATTGTCACTGATGAGACCAACCACCATGGTGTTTTCCGCAAACATGATGATGGTGTTGGAGCTTGTCTGGAGAAGAAAAGGTCAGAACTTCCATCAGTCCTGTGTCATGCCAACAGTAAAGCATCCGGAGACCATTCATGTGTGGGGTTGCTTCTCAGCAAAGGTAGTGGGCTCGCTAACAATTTTATCTAAGAACACAGCCATGAATAAACAAAAATGACCACGACCTCCTCAGAGAGCAATTTCTCCCAACCATCCACGAACAGTTTGGTGATAAACAATGCCTTTTACAGCATGATAGAGCACCTTGCCATAAGGCAGAAGCGATAAATAAGTGGCTGGGGTAGCAAAACATCAAATTTTGGGTCCATGGCCAGGAAACACCCCAGACCTAAATCCCATAAAGAACTTGTGGTCAATCCTCAAGAGGAGGGTGGACAAACCAAAACCCACAAATTCTGATAAAATCCAAGAATTGATTATGCAAGAGTGGGCTGCCATCAGTCAGGATGCGGCCAAGAGGTTAATTGACAGCATGCCAGTGCGAATTGCAGAGGTCTTGAAGAAAAAGGGTCAACAATGCAAATATTGACTATTTGCATGTACTTAATGTAATGGTCAATAATAGCCTTTCACACTCATAATAATTATACTTCAGTATACCATAGTAACATCTGCCAAACATTTGTGTAAACCAATACTTGTGTCATTCTCAAAACTTTTGTCCATGGCTGGAGTTTTTCTTTTCATTCAATCATTCCTGTCTTCTCTAAATTGTCTTGCCTATTTCTTATATAAAAACAGTTTCTTTTTAAATATGAAGTTTATAACAGTGTCCTGTAACTAAGCAATGGCGGTTGATTTAGTGTATGAAATGCTTAACTACTTTAAGTCGCTAAGTTACTTAAAAAAGTAAAATTATATCACTAGATCAGATGCATTTTTGTTCTAACAAAGTCAAAACCCCACCAATATTAAAAAAGGAAAAAACTGCAACATTTACAAGTAATATGCGTACACAAACTATTTCTATAAAAGGTCTTCTCTTTGGCCAAACCAAGCTTGCCTCTCCTCAATTGAATTCCCTTGTAAAACTGCTCTGGAAAAAGCCTGGAATACAACGCCCGCCTCTTTTGCCAGTCGGTTCCTATTATGAAGAGAGAGCAACACACACCACTGTGTCATAATTAGAGGACAGATATTTAAGTATTCATTTGCAGGACTTAAGGGGCATGTCGTTGGGAGTGCTAGGTATGAACAAGGGGAAAAAAGAACAAAGAATATTATGCTTGGTCACAGCTACAAAAAATGGTACTGCATGGATGTATCATTTAGTAAGATTCATTTCATTTTGTTCATACTGTTGCTCTGTTTCGCAAGGTGGCTGTCTCAGTTACTCTACTCCGTATGCCTCCCTAATTCAGACATGAAACAAGGCATCTGTTGATTTATTGATTGCATTTATGAGGAACACCAGTTAGGCAAAAAAACTAAATAAGAACCAGGTAGCAGATCTGTTTTCATATATTTTTGCTTAAATCTACAACACACTGTAAATAAAAAAAGGGCTTTACATATTTTTCAGTAGACCAAACTATAGCCCAAAATACTGTACATCCTGGTCAATTCAGTCAATGAGAAGTACAATAATTATTTTGGGTTCCTGAAACCACTCCAGGTCATTCTGCTCCAAAACTAGATATACACTAGGTATATATAAAGTACAAGGGAACAAATACATTTACACATAAAATAAATGCGTACAACTACGTAGCTAAAGTTTGTGATCATCTTTGCCCACCTCATGGTAGAATCCATCGGGCCTTCTGGTCTATTGCCCAACATCCTTGTTTCAACTAAAGGGCTTGTTGGTAAATTAATTTGTTACAGTATATCAAGGATGCTGACAGGATTGGAAAGGACAGCAATGTACTGTACATACTATTCCTGTTTTGGCCAATGGGACTGCTCAGCATCATACCAGGAATATTTACCAAGAGATTTACAGACACTTGGCTTCTTTGAAAAGAGATTAGCCTAGCCACTCCCTCCTCAGTTCAGTTTACATCCCTTTGTTTTATTGTCCTGTTTGTTCTTTTTATTGTGTTTTGCAGTCTATGACATAACAAAGCAAGCATTTCAAAAAGCCCCATCCAGGTGATTCTTCTAACCCCATATCCACTGTGACAGTACACCTTAAAGACCCTGAGTGTTTATCTACAGTCCATTTGACATCACTACATTACACACCAAGCCCTAATAGTTTCAGTGCAGGTTGGGTATTATGGACCTACTTAGGAGCGTACAGAATAAACTGAACACAAGTTTCATCCGCCATCTTGGCTTGAGGCTAGGCAGGTCGGACTGCCGGCTTCTGTCCCTCCCAGCTGAGGGAGAATGGGGATTCGTGTCATCCCCCGGGGGAAGGGAGCCGGCTGAAGAGGGCTGATAATGACAGGTGTGATTGGATTCTCCACAGGATTTGAAGCCTAGTTCCACAACATGGAGTAGGAAGGAAAGCCACAGTAAACCGAGCAGTATTATGAAGTCTTAAGAACTGCACAATAGAGAACAAACACGCGCAAGAAGAGAAAAAGACAAGAAGAGAACAATTCCTCTATTGTAAGCTTTGCTCGTTTTTAGTTGTCACGTACATCAATGTTTATTTATTAACATCTGCATGTATATCTGTAACCATTAGCGCAAAAGAGCTAGATTAAGGAATATAAATAGTTCCCAATGCAGCCAAGTATCATCGAATCCAAAAAACGGACTATACTCGTTTTGAAACTATAGAGTCTCTTTCTATGTTCTGAGGTAAAGTAAGGTGATTGAGCGGTGAAGTTGCGTGGCGGGGAGATTAAAGCAGATCAGGTCAAATTGATCTCTCCCTCCCCCAAAACGCTCTGGATTAACTGTGACACAAACGCTGCTCAGAGAAGTTTCAGGTCGGTTTAACAATAATAAGTGTATGATTCGTGTCCCTCTCAATCACGTGTACAAAGACATTTTGTGGATGTGTCTGTATCATCACATAAATGCTAAGGAAATGTACCACTTATCACCAAAGGTGCCACTTAAGATGACACAGTGGAAGGTATGGAACAGACATCTAAACAGAAAACTTTATCACCACTGCCATGTCTGAGTGGTTATACCTTGACCTGTCTCTCCAGTTAGCATCAGAAACAAAACCTGGCCTCCTGTGCCTTGACAGTCTCATGGCTGTTCAAATTAATCTTAATTAGGAAATGGCAAAACACAACAATGCATACAGGGGACGTAGCTGCAAAGAATTCAACAGAGTACTATAAGCCCATTGGCAAATTACATTTGCAAGCTTTGACAGAACGCAACTTCCTGTGAACGTGACTCCCAGCGAACGAATACAAACGGATGTTCTGTTGTATAACAAAGCATACATTCATAAGGTAATTCCACAAACTCTAACCAACCAGACCATTTCTCTCAGCTGTTAACGCCATACTGCAAATATGACAGCGTTGTTGTCTGTGAGTGTTTTATTTGTTTAGTCTCCAGTCCTCTGTAACGTCATTCCAAATGGAAGCCCCGTCAACAGAACTTGGCCAAAAATCTAACAGTTTTGCAGCGTTTAAAATAGACACAACATATTGAAGCACCATGTAAAGCACAGCACAAACAGTGGGTAAAAAAAGTGATGAATTTTTACTGAGATTTGGGGGAAGTAAGGGGAAATGATGAGCCTGGATGGGATACGCGGGCT
Organism: Novumbra hubbsi; assembly: GCA_016801125.1. Taxonomy (NCBI): domain Eukaryota; kingdom Metazoa; phylum Chordata; class Actinopteri; order Esociformes; family Umbridae; genus Novumbra; species Novumbra hubbsi. Next base: position 34,891 of record JACXGK010001545.1, on the reverse strand, counting down.
GGGTACTAGGCCGTTACGGTGTGGCCGCTACTGTGATATACAGTATAGTAGTTATACGCATGCACTCTGTCTCTGTTCAATTTACAATGGTTTTAAACCCTCTTCGGGACATGGAGGGAAGGCACTTTTCCTTTGCTTGCCCTAGATAAGCTACGGTGTGTGGAGGGAACACAATTGACTGTATCCCAAATGGCACCCTATTCCCAAAATTAGATGCACTTTTTTGACGGTGGTCCTAGTGCTCTGGCAGGACAGGAGCTAGGATACAATTGGTGACGCTGCCCCGGGGTTGTGTTTCTCACCACTGTAGGTTAAAAAGTGATTGGACGCTTATTAAACAGGAAGTGATGGAGAGCATATCTTGCACTGTATTTCTGTTTCTGAATCTGGCGTGCTGTTTGATGACTTCAGCACCCAGCGGCTGTGGGTGTGTGCCTGTTTGTGTGTGAGTTTAATGAGTTGCCCGTGTCTGTATATCTGAGTTTGGGTTTTATGTATATTAGCGGTAAATGTCAATGCATTACAGTTAGCCATTCATTATGAAATGCATTATCTTTTAGAACTGATATTTGAACACATAAACATGCTAACAACAGATTTGTATTTACAGCCAAGTCCTGAAAGCAATTAGGGTTAACTGTGATGTTACCAGAGTTATGCTACAGTATAATAACAAACAAATTGTTGGCAATGTCTCTGTGGAATGACCTATAGCTATGGTCTTATTTGTTTGATACTGTCACGTCCTGGCTGGGGGCCCCTGGCCATCTTTTGTGCCTCTGGCTCACAGCCAGGACGTGCCATGTAGAGGTGCCTCTAGGTTGTCAGTTGTCTCTGATTGGGGAGCCTACTGATTGGGGAGCCTACTTGAGGTTAATGTTTGTCCACACCTGGTGTGGTTTATTGTTTGGCTATGCCTCAGTTTGCGGCCGCTGTCAGGTTTGTTTGTTTTATTTGTTGTTCTGTGGATATGCTCCATGTTTTATATGTAAGTTAATTCACAGTTTATTTTATGTTTCGTTTTAAGTTTTGCTGTTAATACAGCCCCTTTTATTTCCTGTGTACTGTTCGCGTTTGTTTTGTTCAAATCAATTAATCGTTCCACTTCACCAAAATGTACGCGTTTGGTTCCAACACCCGCTGTTGCAAATGCTATTTGAAAGAAAGATCCACAGTTTGCACTTAAAGATGGTTTTAGTTGAAACCACTAGAAACATCTAGAATAGTTAGGAAAATCAAGGGTTTTAAAACTTAAATTGAGTTGTCTTTACTACTAACATGCTTGGTAGAGCTGAGGTTCTGAAACGTTGCGCCAAGTGCCAATTTTTGAAGTATAATGTTACACAAACTCTATTGACATGTTAGTTTGCAAACATTGGAAGTTGCTCGAGTTCAATAATTCTGATCAAGCCACTTCAATTAGCAACACTCATTAAGTATTGCCTGAATTTTAGCAAATATAAAATTATAAAATGAATTGGTCGACTTTGCATATACAGTGCATCTGGAAAGTATTCATAGCACTTCACTTTTTTCTCATGTTGAAAACAGCAGTTTTCCGAAATGTAATAAAATTATTATTTTCCTCAAAATGCTATGGTAAGGAACAACAGCCCGTCTGCCAAAAGGACTTTCAGACCATGAGAAACAAAATTATCTGGTCTGATGAAACAAAGATTGAACTCTTTTGCCTGAATGTCAAGCGTCATGTCAGGAGGAAACCCGGCACCGCTCATCACCTGGCCAATACCATCCCTACAGTGAAGCATGGTGGTGGCAGCATCATGTGGTGGGAATGTTTTGTAGTGGCAGGAACTGGGAGACTAGTCAGGATAGAGGAAAAGTTTAATGCAGCCTGGGATGTACAGAGACATCCTTGATGGAAACCTGCTCCAGAGTTCTATGGACCTCAGCCTGGGAGTGGCTTCCAGACAACTCTGTGAATGTCCTTGAGTGGCCCAGTCAGAGCTCACACTTAAACCCAAACATCTCTGGAGAGATCTGAAAATGGCTGTGCAACAACGCAAAAAAAACTATCAAATCAATTTGGTCTTCTCTTGAAACAGTAACACCTTGTACATTTTGAAATCAGACTAAATTTAACTATAGTCATTTTGGTGCTTGTTGTTTAAAAATGAACAACCGGGTTTATAGAAATCAACTTAAATTAACACAGGGTCTATGCTAAGACCAAACAGTACACACAACATCATATTTCAGCTGTTTCTAACCTACAGTAGTGAATGCTACATCTATTCGTAAAGGCTTCTAGTGGGAATTGAACCCACAACCCTGGCATTGCAAGTGCCATGCCCTACCAACAGAGCTAAACACAATGATTCTTCTTTAGTGTGCATTCTCTGTACATCACAGCATGCATATACATTTGTTGCTAATGGGTTGGGTCATTAAAAATAATTCATTAGCTTTGACATGATTTGATTACAGAATATTTGATTACTGGTAACTTTATTTCGATATATGGTTCTCGTACACATGTTCACTCATATTTCTAAATGTTACAACCTGTCCAATGAGCGAACGTTCTTTTTCCGCTAGCTTGCACGCTTCTTTGTGTGTATAGTTGTCTTCCTGTGGAGACTCATTCTGTGCACAGTGTGTGATAAACTCTGCTGGTTGGAAGGCACTTACATTGAAATGGCATCTATCCAGGTCTTAGACAGTGCTGCGGTTGTGATGAATGTGTTGACGGCAGACTCCCTACAGCAAAGCACAGCCATACTACTACTACTACTACTGCTGAAGGCAAAATACTGTATGGAGGCCAAACAAAAACTCACTCGTATACTATTCCTAGAGAACAGAGGCCAAGCGGCACTGTTAGGTGAACTGTGAAGTGTGTTATGTGAGACATCATGCAGGAGTGAAGAGTAAACCGTCAGTCTGGCACAGATCTTCCAAAACTCAATCTTAGCTGAGATTGAAAAAGCAAGATGGAGGGTTAGAATGAGGGTGATTAGAAAGAAAAATTGCAAGCAAGTGTCATCAGTGCTGCAGATTTGGGTTGCACACCAACAACTCACAAACCCACAGACACAAAACACTTGCAGACTCTGGTCACAACTTTTTTGTGACCAAACAATTCTATTGTATTCCTAACTGTAAACCTAGTACCCAAATCTAAACTCTTAACTCATAACATTAACCCTAACCCTAATGAAGAGAAAAATAATGTGGGAAATAAGAAAACAAAAAGACAAAGAGAGACAGTCAAAGGCAGAAAAAACAGACAAAAGACAAAATAACACAACCGGGGCTAGAAAATGTAGAGACAATGAGAGAGAGTGAGCAGGCAACTGTAGGCGGTGAGTGAGAGAGTGAGTGGAGGAAGAACAGAGTGAGGTGGGAGAGAGAAAAGTGAGGAGGCAAGGTGAGTCTAATGACACCAGCACAGGACAGTCAGATCCAACACAACACACACAGTGAGATACTTATCACAACCACAGTCAGAGTATCTGTATGGACAATACTGCACTCCGTCACACAGAGTGGCCTGTACACACAACTTGCAAATAGGCCTTCATTTCCTGACTAGGAAGGTAAAACTGACAGCCTCTGCGCAACAATACACACAACATCAATTGTGTTAGTAAATGAGCAAATTGCATTCGTTCTCTCCACAATTGACTTCGCATCTTTGGAAGGGGACATTAAACGACATTTCACTGGTCCCACAGAACAAAATAATCAACAAAGCTGTTTATAATGATTGATGTCCTTTACTGTTTAAATCTGTGAAAGCGTGCTGGAATTAACGAAGCATCCAGTTGTGACAAGCAGCCTTGCAGTCAGGGCATTGAACCAGTAACCAAAAGGTTGCCAGATCAAATCCATAAGCCGGCAAGGTATAATAAAATATGATGTTCTGTACTTGAGCAAGGCAGTTAACCACCCCCACCCTATAAATCGCTCTCCAGAATTCTGCTAAATGACTGAGGTTCTGCTAAATGACTGAGGATACTTGAATCTCACTATTCCTTTTCTCAACCTAAACACTAATCTGACTGACCCCTGTCCCCATTTGTCAGGTCACGTTGCTAAACGGAGAAGAGGGAAATGTACCCTTTCAGACAATTTCAGAGCAAAACTGGAGTATATGTTCTTGACAATACAGTCTTACACCCACAGTTCTTTCGGCACCAGACATCTCAATTCCTCTTAGTTTTTAGAACATTTGTTCCCTGTTCTTGATTTAATAACTGACGGAAGCACGGAAAAAGACTTGTTCAATTAGATTTTTGGTCACATGATAATAATTAAAAAAAACAAGATATACACGTGCACTTGTTTCAATGACAGGCCTGTGAAGCCATTTGGGCAGAACCGAGCACAAGTTAGCAAGATCTTATTGGCATGTTCTGATATGTTTTGTTTCCCATTAAACGACACTTGCTCTGCAGAGTGTGCTTGAGCAATCCACAGTGTAAACTTCCAACAGATACTGTAGACGGATGCATCTGGTGAACAATCTGAGACCTTTTCCGCTTTTTTGCCCATGGCAACGTGTCTTCTAAACACCAACAAGTGTGAGACCCAGCTAAAATGTTTGCAGTTCCGTACATGCTAGAGTAAAGAAATACTACTTCAACAGGCTGGACCACACACTATAACAGCCGGGTAAACAGGTTTCAGATAAACATCCTTCACAGTCGGAACTTCCTGATAGTCAGCGTTTCGGCAACAGACACACACGCGAACGCAGGACCTGTAGCCAATCTTTGCTTACAGCAGCAGTAGTGAATTCATAGTGGTGCCTGCAAGTGGGAGGGAGAGAGAGAGAGAGAGAGAGAGAGAGAGAGGGATTGGAAGGAAGAGAAATAAACTGTTGAGTGGGGGGGGTGTAAGAAAGAGAGCGCTAGAGTCCGAAAGAGGAAGAGATGGATATAAAAAGAGATAAAAAAGCGCAATAGAGATAGAGACATTAAGAATGACAGAAAGAGAGTGTTCTGTGGGCGGAATGAGTGAAGAAGTGCATTACTGGTGTGTGTTTTAATGTTTCCTCTTAAGTGTAAATAAATGGCCGTATCCATGATAACAAAATCTTTCTCTATGTTAATTCTGGGCACAGTGTCACTGGAAACACACACACTCAGAGAGATTGCTAGTCATTATTTGTGGTTAAAGGGGCAGTCTGTATTTTAAATAGACAACTAATGGCATACCCTTTAAGAGCTTAATGTTGTTAGCCTTCAGTGGTTGCTGCATGTGGCTTTGTTCATTCGTGAAAGTAAACACACCACAAGCACATACTGAAAAGACGGAAAATAAGTTAACGATGATAAGTCAAGACCTTATATTAACACACAGTCCCAACAACAGTATTACTGCATTGTTTAAGGACACCTGGAACGATTGTGATTGGGTGTCTATTATCGCCTGAGTCTGGAATGTTTTAAAATGTCTGTCCCCTCCCAATTAACAATAACATCACATCTGCCATCGTTTCAACTCCCTAGCAGGTTTGGAAGATTGAGATCAAGATGCGTCTTCAGAAGAAAATGTTGCCCAGCTCCAAATCTCATTACACTCCAGCTGTACCACTTAGTCAGCGTCTGAGTCTGGTGTTCTGCTGTTGCTCCATACAACCCCTGGCAATGGAAGTATGAGCCTTCTCCATCACTTCTGTATTTGCCCCAAGATTCGTCTGATCTGCTTTCCCACTAGCCTAGAAATTATGAAGCACAAATCCCTGCCCTCCAAACTGGACCACAGCCTGTGAGCCACTGTGGAGGCTGGAGAGAAGAACCTGGGCTGAGGAGGCGGGAACATTGAGCTGTTTCGTAACGCAGCGTTAAGCCACATAGAAACATCGGTAGGTAACCATTCCCCAATTTCCATAGCATGCACCACATAAATAATTAATAGTTAGCCCCAGCTATGACAAAACCATTATGAATATTTTACTCTATTATTTTTGAAACATTACAAACTGCTGCATATTTAATGTGCCTCTAACAGGGAGAGGTGGGGCACTCATGCACAGGGCCACTGAACTCCAGATAACGTTTGAGGTGTTGTAGCAGAAAATGGGGAAGTGGCGAATTTACATGGTTAAAACATGGTTTTAAATTGAGCCAAACTCAATTTATTAGCTGTGACGTCGTCATTAAAAAAGCAGAGCTTCATGTGTTTGCAGCAGGGACACCTGGCCACAAATGTGTGACATACACAATCATCTGAGTCTGCTACCTACTTGAACCCAGACAGATCCTTTGTTCGACAAGGCTTCAATTTGAGTCACATCATCACACAAGGGCTTACGTGGACCCAGCCTAAACTGAGCCTCTTGTAGAGGCTGAGCCTCTTGTAGAGGATGAGCCTCTTGTAGAGGATGAGCCTCTTGTAGAGGATGAGCCTCTTGTAGAGGATGAGCCTCTTGTACGATGCAGGTGACTATCAGAATGCTTTCTGTGGTCTATTGTAGATAAACCAATAAGGAAGTGCGTTATATGCCACCCAGATGTGACCTACCCTATCTGAAAAGCACCTAGAACATTTGTGACAAGCAACTGATGGAGACACAAATTGACGCACACATGGAAATACATACACAAAGACACCCAAGGACTTGACAAACGTAAAGGTTACAGAGCAAGATCAACAAGTGACTCCCACACACACAAACCCATATACAACACACACACTGTACAACACTGAAAACAAAAAACCAAACAGAAACACACTCTCGCGGGTCACCTGATCGAATTTAACAAAAGAGACAGAGTCAATTTACTGTTGCGCTGGGAGTCTGTCGATACACATTGAAGATAACTGGTTGTGACAAGTCTGGAAGAAAAACATTCATTATCAGGGCTTCTGGAAAAGAGATGTTATAAATGTGCCAGGTTATCAGGTTTGTATGGATCCTGTGTCATAACGCACACAACTTTCAGAGATAGTGGTTTTAATGAAGTTAGTATAGCTTTAGACGGATCCTGGGCAGAGGGCCCACTATGATCAAGATGCCCCCTCCAGTTGTCTCGCACCTGTAGCGTTATGTATGCGCTCACTGCTGTATGGCCCTCTGAATAAGAGTTTCAAATAAATGACTTAAATCTACATGTTACTCTTGATCCTCCACAGCTCATGTCACATATTACACAACTGTCTGGTATTTTTCCACATATGCACAGAAACGTTCCAATGACAGTATTACATGGTCCAGAACTGCTATCAAATAACTAATCTAGGTCAATAGAACAAAGACATTGTCATATGACTTGAAAAAAAAAAAACGTAGATTATTAATAAATCCTTATTTTTTTATTATATAATTCTTTCAAAAGTCCCAAACATGTATATATAGGAATTACATTCACATACACTGTATCTGTACAGTGTTTCATTCAGTATCAACAATCTCGATTGCTATTACGTTGCAATCGTCTCTGGCGCGATGGGATGATTTTCCATTTTTCCTGATCCGGTAGACTTTTATTAGTAGATTACGCCAAGCGGAGAGAATTTCAACCTCCTCCCAGTCCATGCTCATTCTATTAGAAAGCCTAAAATTGTAAAATATTCCTTTCATAGAAAACATTGATCCACAAATCCCTCTATTCCTACTCTATTCAAAACACGTCAGAAAGAGCTTATATGGTTCGTTTGAAACCGCATGAACCCCTTCATTGCTCACATCCTTCCCCCCCGTCATCAGAATATAAAGTTACTGTCAAAAAGAATGAGATATTTCCTGCTGTCAAGGTTGGCATAGAGGGCACTGAGGGTTGTTTGGACTCGATCAACAGGGCTTTGGCAGAGAAAAGGCCAATCAGGTTCAGTCTAAGATATCGGGTTCTACTGACAGCCTTGGTTTAAGATGGCTAGAGAGCGTGAATGTCGCCTCGACTGTGAAAAGTGATACAACTATGATGAGGAAGTACAGCCGTGGCCAAACATTTTGAGAATAACACAAGTATTGGTTTACACAAAGTTTGATGCTGCAGTGTTTTCAGATATTTTCTTCAGATGTTACTATGGTATACTGTATTACTGTAAGTATAATTACAAGCATATCATCAAATGTCAAAGGCTATTATTAACAATTACATTAAGTACATGCAAAGAGTTTTTGCAGTGTTGACCCTTCTTCTTCATGTGTTGACCCTTCTTCTTGCAATTTGCCCTGGCAGGCTGTCAATTAACTGCAGGGCCACATCCTGACTGATGGCAGCCTATTCTTGCATAATCAATGCTTGGAGTTTGTCAGAATTTGTGGGTTCGTGTTTGTCCATCCTCTTGAGGATTGACCACAAATTCTCAATGGGATTATGGCCTGGGGAGTTTCCTGGCCATGGACCCAAAATGTAGATGTTTTGTTCCCCGAGCCACTTTTAGTTATCACTTCTTCCTTATGGCACGTGCTCCATCATGCTGGATCAGGCTTTGTTCGCCACCAAACTGTTCTTGGATGGTTGGGATAAGTTGCACTCAGAGGATGTTTTGGTACTGTTCTTTATAAATGACTGTCTTTTGGCAACATTTCAACATTAAATGCTTGAAAATAAAAACAGTGATAGGTGCCTCGGTTAACGTAGGTAGAGCACAAATTCAACCTCCAAGCTTTGATCTCGGACACCAGGTGGGAGAAGTTAATGGTTAGGTAGAACAGAGAAGCTGACAAATCTGTACCTTATAGGATAAGAGTTGAATACACTTGGGAGATCCTGTGTTGTGAACAGAAAGTAAGCCTACATTGTCGATATACTGGCATAATGCCAGGTTCAGGCCAATGTTGAATCTTAGACTTTGACTTGGTTCTTTTTTCAGAGTTCCCAGAATTCCCAAAGTTGCAGCAGAGCACCTCTTCCTTTACTTACTTACTTACTGCTCAACTTGTCCACAATGATGCTTCTATTATATCACGCATGGTAAAATACAGACTGACAGGGACATTGTTTATTTAGATGCACTTCATGAAACGTGCCAAAACAGACTAACACATTTTTATGTTTTCAGATGATACACTATCTTGGCACTTTTACAGGGAAACTCACATATTTTTAGTAGTGTTTTGATAGCCCTAATGTGGTGACAGAGGTACACAGGCCTACTTACTGGTTCACTGGTCTATTACAAGTAGATTGACATGTACACAAAAGTTACCAATCCAGATATGTAACGTTGGAAATGAAATACATGTGCTATTATACATTATGGCAGAATAGTGGTCGTTTGTTACTGAAGGGTTACTGAACGGTTAATGACGGGCCAACACGCCAGCATCAACAATGAAAAAAAAATTATGTGTGAAATACTAAAATCTCCTTCCTGTACACCAGTCTCTCTTATTGGTCAACTTTATTTTCTTAATATTATCTGACAATACGGTCTTAAGGTCATTCCCTAATAACAACTCAAGTATTTACTCTCATTTAACAATTCTCTAAAACTGTTTATGAATCACCTCCCAGAGTTTTTTTTTTATAGTTTATAAAAAAACAAATACACACTCACATGCAAACAACAGACAAGCTCAAAGTGCAATACATCAAAAGTCCAGGGAAAAAATACAAATTCTATTATAAATTAAAACATTTACAAATGTCGATAGACTCAGATTCCATAGACTTTACAATACCCTTAAATGCAGTCAAAGTAACTAGGTCCTGGAGTTAAAACCTTTTCTGCTGGCTATTTCAAGCAGATGGTGCAGAAAACATAAAAGCCTTCTTTCCCAACTCAGTCCAAACCTTCGGGACAGTCATAATCATAGTGACCTAAGACCGTAACCCTTGACTGCCATGTTTTTGGGACAGAAAAACAGACTGCCATGTTTTTGGGACAGAAAAACAGACAAATACCAGGGAGTCTACCCAGTATCATCTAAACAGAATGATGAAAACATATCAGTGACAAAGCTGAGAGTTGACAGAGCAGGCCACTTGCCTTGGGAATACAGTGATGAGTGTGGGTCCCACAGTTTGTAACAAACATTAAAGCACCGTGATACACCCTATCCAACATATTGAGACAGTGGATTGATGCATTCATGTAAAGCAGATCACCATAGTCAAGAACAGGCAAGAATGTCACTTCAGTCATCATCTGACATCAAGAAAAAAAACAAGACTTGTTCCTAAAATAAAAGCTTAACTTCAATTTCACTAGATTCTGTATATTATGCTTAAATGAGAGGTGGTGATCAATTCGAAATCCAAATTATTTGTAGGTTAAGACTGCTTCAATTTGTTGAAAGTGTTTAGTAACAATTCCCTGATTTAACGCTATCTTTGTAGAAAAGACCATACGTTTTTCAGCATTCAGAACAAGCTTCGGTTGAAAAAGCTGAGCTTGCACTCTGGTAAAAGCATTTAGCAAATACTGAGAGTTTGCTGAGGGTAGCAGCACAACTACAAATAAAGTATCATCTGCATAAAAATGTAAAATTTGTTTTGAACATGTCTCCCAAGCAATTTATATAAATAGTAAATAAAAGTGGGTACAGAACTGAACCCCGAGGGACCCCCTTACAAACTGTTAGTCAGACTGTCAGATGTATGTCAACTGTCAGATGTAAGACCATGAAACTGAGTAGCCTGGGTCCTGTCTGTAAGGTAGTTGAACCAACCTACAGAATTATGAGAAAAAGCCCGATTTATGAATGAAGGGACAATTAACAGCTGGTGACAGAGCTTCTTTCCTTGCTTCCTTCTTAGGCTCTGAAGATTGGTTGAAATCTGTCTCTCTGCTTTTTTGATTTGCTGCCGTTAACTCCACTCTGTCAGATTATCATGCGATTCCTAGCAGCAGTGGCCACAGTTGATATATACCGTCACTCACCGAGCACAATGCCCTCCTCTCTACTCATTAAAGTAACTGTCTGGTAACAATTCCTCTAAACTTCTCTCTGAAAAAAAAAAAAAGACATCTATTTCATTACTATCTTGGAGGATGACCTAATCCTCAGAATGAGGATTCATTTTATTAATCACTAGCATACATCCATAATATTCTGTTTTGAGGGTATGTTCACACCATTTCAACGGGTAAACACAAATCACACATTGTAATTAATCAAATGAGAACCTCCCAGCGTTGTGCATGTGCGATGGCTTCCTAGACATCCTTAGGATGTCCTGTGTTTGCTGCTTAGATAGTTAGATTGGGAACCAGCCTAGTCGTTCAAAGTGTGTAGAACCTCAATGTTAAGTCAGTGACGTACTTTTGAAAAGTTGATCTTTGAAAAATACAGAATACAGAGCATATTATCAGTTATTTTTCTCCTTAACGTGATAATTCTAGGTGTTGTAACGTTTAACAGGTATTTGTTATCATACTCAGCAAGTGGCTTGTACATCAGAGCTGAGCTACAACAGTATGCCCCCGACGGAGTATCAAGCTACTGTACAGAGTGAGAGCAGAAAACTAACTGCCTGTGAAACTGTCAGTAAGACAGAGAAAACCAAAGGTAAGAAGCTAGCTAGCCAGCATACTATCACAACTAGATAGCTACAAGCAACAACAATAGATTAGTGGCATGCAGGAAACGTTAGAGATTCGACAGCAACAAGAAGACTTACAGTCTTATTGTACCTTATGTAAATAATACTATACATAAGGTAAACAAAATGATAAGGTGGATCATATTGGCAAAAGATTAGGGGTTAAGTAAATAAATGAGAACAAATATAAATAATTAATATTAAAAAACATATTTTGCTAATAATAATTTTCTGGTGCTCATTAGCTTTGAACAGGGATTGTATTATACATCTAACTACATTATATACTACTATATTTTCCTGGTATACGTTTTGTGAAAGAAAAACAGTATGCCCACAGTATGAAAGAAAAACGAGTTTGTACAGAGGCTGTACAAACTACTCTGAACGGCCCTTCTGTCTGTCTGTTTCTATAATTAACTAATGTGCAATGTCCATGAGCTGAGTGAATATTACTAATCCACCTGTTATCAGTGTTACTAATCTACCTGTTATCAGTGTTACTAATCCACCTGTTATCACAGTTGGTAGTTTGAAGTGACAAATATGCTACATCCGGCAAAACAAATTTCTAGCCCCCCTTGAACCTCCAATGCAACACACAGTAATATAATGTACATGGATTTATTGTTGCCTTTTTAGCTAGTAGATTGTTACTTTAATTATTTATGAGTCTGGGAGGGGATTCATGAACAGTTTCTGAGAATGGTTGATTGAAGGGGTTGGTATGTTAAGGTGTTGTAAAATAATGTTGACAAGCAAGCAAGGGTGAATGTTTTGCAATCAATTAAAAACATGTTTGTAGCATTGAAAGCATCTCGCCACTTGTGTTATTGATGTTGGTGTTTCGCTACAATGGTGGAAAACAGCAAAGAAGACAGATAAGATAAATTACATTGTGTGGTGATACATACATATATATATACAGAGATAAATTACACTTTATGTGGAAATGTGGGTGGGGTGGGTGAGGTAAAATGTGTTTGTGTTCCAATTATGAAATAATTGGAAATCAAGGACTTTTGGTGTTATTGAAAGTTATGTTGATCACTAGTCAAAACAGTGTTAAATGATGGGGCCTGATATATACAAATAGTGTTGCCTGCATTAGGTGAATGAGGTATTCAGTAGCAGCAAGGGCAAAAGAATAAGGTCGGCAGAGAATCAAACCCTGAGGAACACCCAATGAAACGACCAGTGTTCTTGACAGTAAGCCCCGAGCAAGTTACATTTCGCTTTGGTTAAGCCAGTTAGCAAGCTGCTGACATTTAGGAGCATAACAACCATATGCCTCAATGTTCAAATATGACTTTCCACCCTGTGCCATCCTGCAGGACATAATGTCACCTTTTATGAAGCACAGGTTTGTATTTTTTATATATCAGATTCTTTCCATTAGTGAGTTTGTAACACAATCATTTAAAACATAAAAGCCATTTTAAAACAGTAGAAATATGGTTCAAAATGCTTTGTTACACATGTGATGCAAATGAAGACATTGCTGAAGCATTACAAAGCCTACAAAAGATAAATGTCATTAAGGACTGAAATATATATGACTCCATGATTGTGCCTATCTGGGTTAGTGACTGGGTTGCAGTGAGGGACAAACAAGGCATGCGCATCGCTAGCGGACTGAAGCTAATCTCGTTAATAAGGGGTGTTGTGGCTAAGACAGTGATGGCTGCAGCACCCTTATTTCCTAGAGCAATGCCCTTGAACTCTTCCTCGCCACCAGGGGGGAGAGACAAGATCAGGAATAGAACCTAATGAAATTGGAGGTGGGAAAAGGGAATGTTTGCATGGTTTTGAAACCCAAACCGACTGACCCATGCTACTTTTTTCACATTTATTCCTTTATACTTCTGATGGCGCAAATTGATTGAACACTTCCCAAAGGCAGATGGGCGTATGTCAACCAGGACTGTCTCTTATGTTGTAGCTACTACGCCTTGTATTAGGTTAGGAGCTCAATTGTGGTTCTTTGCCAAAGCGAATTAGTGGAGCAATTAGTGTGAAAAGAAACAGAATGTTATGGTTAATGTGCATTGGGGGATACATGTCTTGATCTTCAACTCTCCCAAACCAGCAAACCACAACACTTATAAGAAATGGGGCACTGACAACAGGTGGATTAGTAATATTCACTCAGCTCAAGGGCATTGCACATTAGTTAATTAAAGAAACAAAAGGACAGAACAGCCTGTCAAAGTTCAAGACATACTAATAGACAGTACTAATACAACAAAGGGACATGCACATGTACACATACACTGTAACAATAACAGCAAGCTTGTTCTGGAACCATAATGGCCTGTTGTTACAAAGCGTCTGTTTTAAAGAATGTTATAGAAGGGGAATTGCATCTATTCACAGAAAGGTATCATACAAAGCATTATGTTTATGCCTGTAGTAAAGCCACAGTGGCTAAGCAGCAGATTAACTGTCTAACAGTAATTATGTCTGCCCCACTTTGTCAAAACCCCTTATATTCTCTCATCAAGCTAGCAACATCATGACTCTAGGTCATATATACTGTGTGTGTGTGCAGAGTTATAATTACAGTTAGAATTAGGCTTCGGTTTAGAATTAGATCTGATTTTCAATGGGAATACATTTTTAGGGTTCCCGGAAGGATACTAAAACATAATGTGTGTGTGTGTGTGTGTTTATGTGTGCGTATGAGCAAGCAATGGATTTCATTTCCACCTTTGAGGTGAATGCAGCATCTGCTCATATGTTTGTGCTGATGTCATTTTTAAGGTGAGTTTATTGCATCCAGGCAGAAAATAACAGAATAAAAATACCATGAATATTTGATGCAAGCAACAAACTAAAACCCACTGGGGCTTATTTCGTTGTGCACCAAGTCCTACTTTTTATAGTAGCTTCAGTGTACTGCTTTTAAAAGACTCCCACTTTCATCGGTGTGTGCACATACAAAACATGTTCAAGCATTGGTCCTGATCTTTTATAAAACTTTGATCTATATATAAAGACTAGAAAAAGTCAATGTGATTTCATAGGAATGGTTTTAATACACAGTTGTGAAGTTCGGCCTTGATATTAATTGCATAAACCTATGTTGTCATACAAGATCGGTGACCATATTTAGTGGTCCCAAACCTTATCTTATCACAACAAAGACAAGTTAAGAAAGTGTGGAGTTGAATGACCTCATATCTGACATCCCGTAAGCTGTCTGCATGTGCGCGTGTTTGTTTATCAAAAGATGTGGTGACATGTTGACAAAGCCATGTATCTGTTAAATCGCAGACTTTCATTAAATAGAAAACATAACTCTAGCTTTCTAAACCTCTCTCTTTCTACTTAATTATGTGACACTTTCCCCTCACTCACAATCATACACACTCCAGCTGTGATGGGGAAACATTCCTCCCACATTCACACACTTGTTATGGCTTAAGCAATGACAGGACAGAGGTCTGCTTTAACCGGATTCAGTCACCAGAGTGTCAGCCAGCCTGTATGTGTCACAGACAAGTAAGACCAAAGAGTAAAAGACTTAAGCTAGAGATCAAGCTTCCGAGAATGTGTGAATGCTGTGATTTTAATACTGACTTGTTTGACACATCCAGAAGTAATGACCCAACTGACCTATATATAGTACATACCACACAGTCTATATTTATACTGTGTATCCATTGGACAGAAAAATGACATTTTTCTCCATCTGACATGTTGACGCCGAGAGCCCGAATATCTACAATGTACATTGAACTCTAAAATTTTTGGGACAGTGACACAGATTGTTACATTTTTGGGGGGGCTCATGGTTGCAGCACTGAAATAATGCAGTGACTATGGGGGTGAACGTGCAGACTGTCAGCCTTATCTTGAGGGCATTTTCAACCGTATCAGATGTCATTTTGAGAGAGCCATAGAGTCTGACATCATAGGATCAAATTAAGTTGGCCATTATGAGGCAGATGCATTCAGAATTAACTCATTAGAGACACAACATCAATAGCCATGCCAAATATTACATGTTTTGGTAGATGAATAAGAACACAGCAATGGCAAAAAAATTGCATTCTCTATACAAAGGATGACTAAATGCCCAGAATCATGAAAAAAGAACTGTCAGACATATCAAGAACATTCTCCAGTAGCCACTACCATTCATGAATGAAATGAAAAAAACATGAAAGACATGGCATTTTCGAAATACTTTGCGTTTACCGTATATTTCCTTCTTTCATTGCTAAACATCAAATAATTGGTAAAGTTATTGTTAGTTTCCATCTATCCAACCATGTGAAATCAGATTGTTTCATGAAGGAAGGATAAATATGAATCCAACTCTTCATTTATATTGCTGTCAATAGTGAATACATTTGTAATTCAATGTCAAATACAATTTGCTCATATTCATTGGTTGACCATTAACCCTCTAATTGCCCCCCATTAAAAACATCCTAGCTCTACCCCTGCATAACCATTACCAGAGCGCAGTCAACACTATGGTTAATTATAACCCTGTAACAGGTTAATATTTGACGCAGGACATATAATTATGCTGTGGTGTATGGCCAATGTACCATGGCTAAGGGCTATTATTAAGAGCACCACTTTAACACCTGGATAGAGTCTTTAGCTACGATATACTGGCAATATACCACAAACTCCTAAGGTGCCTTATTGCTGTTATAAACCAGTTACAATGAAATTAGGACAGTAAAAAGTGATGTGATGTCAATCCCATGGTTTACTGTGTCGTATACCTCAGCTTTCAGTTGTCAGGGATGGAGCCACCCAGTTTATGATAGAATAATGAACTCTGAAATCGCAGCATCCATAATAACATTTCTCCCACCACACCTCTTTCCCCTTCTCCAGTTTGGCTTTGTATCAAATTAACTTGGATGAAACGCACACATACACCTACGATGTGACCTTCAGGTTCTATTATCTGCATTGCAGTGATTAGATGTAACTCATGTTGTGTTAATCATGCACACTGTCACTGTGATGGCGAGGGGTAAACAAATCAACACCTTTTGTAAACTTTGTAAAACAAAAGTTTCATTATTTGTAGACATATTTCAAAACTTGTGTTTAATGAACTTTGAGAATTGAATTATTATTTGATAAATAAGCTACAATTGTGTGCGGTATATGTCCAATAAACCATGGCTAAGTGCCATTCTTAGGCACAACCTACAACAGATTCAATATACCACAAATACCCCCAGAGGCCTTAATGGTATTATAATATGGTTACCAACTTAATAAAAGCAGAACTAATGGATGTGATGTCATACACCATGTCTAATATACAATGTCTATCAGCCAGTCAACATTGTTCTTGAAATTATTAGTTTTTATTTGTTAGACTTTATTTAAACAGGCAAGTTGAACAACCAAGTGGGTTACTCTGGGAGGAGTGCTCAGGATCAGGATGAATTAGCTTTTGCCTTGAAAGTAGGGGAATTAGAACTAGGGACCTTTTGGATCCTAGTACCAGATATGAGCCAAAACTAACTCAAAAAAGAAACCCGAAATATTTGTTTTTTCAATTTGTTGGGGAAAATGTTTTCATTAAAAGTTAGTGCACGACATGGCATGAACTAAATGTGGATTGTGTGTGTGAACTATTCTTGAATGTACTGTATAAAGCTCTCTCGCATTTGTTTGCACTTACCTTTTTGCAAGTTCTGGTTAATGGCCCTTCGAAAACGTTGCTCCATGATCTTAACAAACGGTTCTATTTCCATTGTCTGAAAAGTCAAAATAACCTCCAACTGTCCTACTTTGTAAAGCTCTAGTTTCAAACACCTACTGTTTTAAGAAGTGCTTTAAAAAAGTCCCTGTGACACTGCCCTTTTCACCTCCCTGGTCGTCCTCTTATACACCCCTTCCTTTTACTGAATACCACTGCTCTCAAACACACAGATAGCACATACCTAATAACTCCTCGACACCCTTGTGGTGACAACCTCAAAAACTGTCAAGTGCAGTTATGTGCACAGCTTAGTACTAGTCACAAATACTTGATCAAGTATATGGTGTTGAGACTAAACTCAAAATATCATCATAGTTGGTTTTGTTGCAGGGAATAGTAAAATAAAAAGGTCCAGTTGTCTGATATCTCCTTAATTTTGGAGAGACAGGGGTCTTAAGCTAACAGTGCTGATAGTTTGACCTAGTCTCATATTTGGGGGAAATAATGCCTACCCTGAGTTGTTCTTGAAGGCCTATCATTTTACACGACACAACCTCTTGTCCCAGCCTGGAATTACCATGTCCAAAACTAAAAAAACACTTTTTCAAACTAAATTCAGTAGCGCTAGCATACATTTCTTTGACTGCATACTGTAAACCAGGGGTCTCCAACCCTGGTCCTGGAGAGCCCCTGTCCTGGTTGTTTTCACTCCAACCACATGTATATGCAACCTCATTCAGTAATTATCTATCTAATAATTAGAGTCAGGTGTGCTAAATTAGGGTTGGAGTGAAACCACCAGGACAGTAGCTATCCAGGACCAGGGTTGGAGACCACTGCTGTAAACAAATGGTAGAATTTGGTAATTTCAAAAGGGCACTAGCCCTTTTGCAATGATATCATCTGTAGCTTGCGAATGCTGAGTGGTTGTTTAAAGTTGTCAATAAAGTTACCTACAAACTTGGAAAAAACCTGGATTAATACCATTGTTAACAAAACTGTTAAACATGAATTACAATTTGGTAATGATGGGTTTTTTAGATAAACAACACCACTAGTTTTAGTTGGAAGTGTTTTTGAATCATTCAAATTTACGTCTGGGACAAAGGGTCTTTTGCAACCTAAGTGGTGTTGCAACACTGTAATAATGGCATTGTGTTAAGTCAGATGCTATAAAGATAAAGATGCTCCATTCCGGAAAATTAGCTGAGACAATTCAGCACCGACCTGATCAAGCAGAAACAGACACTGTCATATAGCAACAGCCACCAAAAATAACCTCTGACTGGCAACAAGGAACCATTGGACTTATTGGATTGTTTCATGAAATCCATTGAAAAAAAAAAATCCTACAAAAGAGTTTACAGCACCGAAAGTTAACATTTTACATCTGACAAATCCAGAAATATCAAAAGGAATAATATTCTCTTTGTCATGTGTGGTCATGTGTTAAAATGTGCAACACCTACTCCTGCAGCCAGCGCTTTTGGTACTGTTCCATGTAGAACTTCACTAGTTCTTCTTTTGTTCAGGGATGGTGGTCGAAAGAAGCTCAAAAATATGTACATGTACAAATCAGCTAGGCTGGATGGTTTGGACCCGTTTTCCAAAAAGCTTTCCACATCTATCATTCCATACCCCGTTGCTTGCCATTTCTCACTAATAATTCAGATATTCCCTTAGATTGGAATGCTACGGCTGTCATTCATCGGTTCATAGGAGATGACAAACTAGACCTAAACTGCTACAAGGTAAATTCTATTCTGCCCTGCTTATCAAATGTATTGTAAACAAACACATTACCAACCATCATACTCTCTGTGTTAGGCTTCAGAGCAGGCCATCAGGGCACTTCAGCAACACAGAGGGTCTTAAACTATGCCGCTGTTTTCATTGACACTGGCAAAGCCTTTGACTGTGTGAATAACCACATCGTAATCTACAGACACATTTTCTCACCCTGTGACGTGCATCAAAGCGGAGGGCCAGATGTCTAGGCCAATGGGATTGATTCTCAGTCTGACCTTTTTCGCTGTATACTGTACATCAATAATGTTGCACGTGCAGCCTGTGACATTATTAGTCATCTTTACATGGATAAACTAAATACATTTTGTATATTTCTGGTCCCCCTATGAATTCTGTTCAGATTATCCTTCCACATACTGTAGATTCTAAAACATACAACACTCATTGATCTCCAACTACACTTCAATTTCAGTAAACAGAAAATACATGCTCTTCCCTCAAAAACTATTTTTACCTGTCTACGCTAAAAACATGCTCACATTGGAGCTGAGTTAGAGTATTCTAATACCTGCAAATATCTCAACATATGGTTAGATCATTCACTCCCTTTACAGAGCTATTAGATGCTAACAGACATCATTGTTATCAGAAAACCATTTGCTACCGGTGACCTCAACAATACAAGTACCCCACGCTGCAAAAACCACAGCAGACTCACTGGTACACAAGTCTGTCCCAGGTAAATCCCCATCTCTGCTCAATCCCAATATCTGACATTTATTGGATTGGCAGACATTTACACCTACACCAAACATTTCCTTCGACCATCATTCATTTCAGTCCCCTACAGTTCTCCCAAACTTGACACTTTTAACAGTCATCACTCGCTCAAAATTATATTGACTGAGCGGCAACCCGATAGCTGCAATTGCTAAGCACCTTATCCATACGAACAATATATCATAAAAGTGAGTACACCCCTCACATTTTTGTAAATATTTGATTATATCTTTTCCTTCTGGGACAACAATCATGCAGACCGATTTGATGCAGTGTGCGGCGTATGGTCTGAGCACTGACAGGGTGACCCCTCACCCCTTCAACCTCTGCAGCAATGCTGACAGCACTCATACATCTGTTTCCCAAAGCCAACCTTCCAGTGACCAGTATGAGTGTGAGAGCGATGACACCAAAATAACACACCTGCTCCCCATTCACACCGATGACCTTGTAACACTAACAAGTCACATGACACCGGGGAGGGAAAATGGCTAATTGGGTCCAATTCTTCTTCTTTATTCACTTAGGGGGGTACTCACTTTTGTTGCCAGCGGTGTAGAAATTAATGGCTGTGTGTTGAGTTATTGTGAGGGGACAGCAAATTTACACTGTTATACAAGCTGTTCACTCACTACTTAACATTGTAGCAAAGTGTCATGTCTTCAGTGTTGTCACATGAAAATATATAATCAAATATTTACAAAAATGTGAGGGGTAGTCACTTTTGTGAGATTCTGTATATATTGTGGCGCACTGGTCCAGCCAGCGTCTTACCCACACCGAGAAAGAGCACACTGCCTTCGAATGATCAGGAGCGGCCACCAGGAGCGGCAACCAGGAGAGCCACCAGGAGCGGCCACCAGGAGCGGCCACCAGGAGCGGCCACCAGGAGCGGCCACCAGGAGCGGCAACCAGGAGAGCCACCAGGAGCGGCCACCAGGAGCGGTCCCTGGCAACTAAACCTGTGTGGGATCTCTTCCAGCTTGTCACCATGCAGGGGTCCTTCCAAAAGGACAACTGTAGGACAACCAGCTGGAGCAGCTGGTGGACTTTTCCAACGGGTGCCCCCCTCAGATCAATACCAACCAGCACCACATCTGCCTGGAGTAAAGGTCGTGGTCCGCTAACACCGCAAGCTCCCTTGAAGCTTGCCTGAAAGCTGTTGAGGAGAAGGTGACCTGGAGGAAGGCAATGGACATCATCAGAGTCCAATCCCTCAAAGAGCCGGTATTATGCGCCCCAGAACTGACCCAGCATTTACCAGTGCAACTGAGATGGGCATTGGCACCGTCTCAGGAGTGGGACGGGGAAGAACATCCCATCAACTTCATTAGCAAGAAGCCATAATCTGTTACGATCCCAGCAAAAAATACTTACAAATTCAGGTGAATGTGCAAAATAATTATGACATGTTTCATGTTTCATCCTGGGTTTTAATATAACCAAAGGTTGTGTAGGACGATAAGCATATTGTAACACAAATTTGAGCATGCATATCCAAATTAGAGACCACAATGCAGGCAACAGGCTATCTACAGTCGTGTGAAAAAGTAAATGCACCCCCAGGAAAGCTGTCTTTACATTTTTACATATTTGGACCCATGGCTATTTCAGGTAAATTCCATCCCCATTCATTGATAAAGCTAACACATTTTAACAAGTCACACAGAACTTTTGTAACCCTCTATGCAATTGATATGCCCTTGAGTATGTGAGGGGTTACAAAGTCATTTCCATAAAAGTATTTAAAGAACTCCAGGTTAACATCAAGGGATCTACAGGCCTCTCTTGTCACAATCAATCCTGAAGTACATGACGCAATTGTCAGAAAGACCCTCCACAAACCTTGCCTACATAGGAGGTCAGGAAAGAAGGACTGGGTACACATAGGATTAGAACGACCCTATGCTGGCCTGTGCTCTGGCCAGATGCCCAAGGAAAGAGCTGTTTGGTCGGTGTGTCAGACACGGTGTGGTGAAAATGAAACACTGTCTTTTAAGAGAAGAACCTTATATGGTTTGGGGCTGCTTTGCTGCCTCAGCCAAAGTGGGAAACGCCAGCTATTGATGCTGAGGGTGCACTTTTTTCTCCTGCTACATGAAATAGCATTACTGTTGATTTTTGTTCAACAAATTATTGCAAGTTGTAATATATCAGTGTTGCTTGTTTTATTAGGCTTATGTTAACTTTATTTGACAATAGGGTTGGAATGAAAATGTATATCCACTTTGTGTACTTACTTTTTTGGCAATGATTTAAGAGAATTACTTCGCCGCTGTCTCTAGCTGCAATCATTTCTATTTTGATTTATGATATGGAAAAATGAATTGTAAATATTTCCATGCCAAATAAAAGAGCATAGTAAATGTAATGGTGAGGTTATGGAGTGTTAGACAATACAATAAGGAAAATATATGCATCAGTCATTCTGGGTAATTGCCTCTGGTGAGTTTGAAATTATTACTATTACAAGTAGTTACTTTCAAAAACACTGTTACCACTTTCTACCCGAGTCAGCTCGCACCAACATCCGCAGCATATTATATTGTATTTAAACACTACTACACTGCCTCTTTGTCCAGCACCCTGTCTAGTAATGTCTATGTCAAGCCAACTCACTCTCTTGCAGTCTCCCCTTGTCTATCTCACAGACACCACCTGCAACGTACCTTTACCTTACTCCTCTTCTGGTCTCATACTTAGACAAACACCAATATACCGACTACAAGCACAACAATCCCCCAACTAAATTCACAAAATCATAAAGAAAATAAACAATTCCCCAAAATATATTCCCAAACGTGTCTGAACGAGCCGTGAAAGTAGCAAGGCCCCGGAATGAAAGACGGCAAGACGCTGTGGCTCGCCAAGCATGATGGATGCCACGGAGATGCTTGGACTGATGCCCTCTTCTTGAACACTAAACTGTCTGGAATTGTTCACCGGCTCCCAAAACCAGGCAAACGTGCGTAGAGAGGGTGAAGGAGAGTGTAACAGAGGCGGCGTTTCAACCCCGCCTGCTGCACTGCACCAAAAATCTCTACACAGCATACCGCCGCCACGAACGCATCTCTCATCACTGCACAGCGCAGACCCCTGAACAGACAGGGAGGAACCGGGAACGAGAGACTGAGAAGAAGCAAAACAAGGACGGAGATCGAGGGGCGAGGAGAGTGTACGCGAATGTCAGGGAGAGTCACAGCTTAGTCATTAACGTTGTAGACAGTGGCCACAACCATGCTCCTGCATCACAGCTCCGTTGATATTAAGTCATTGGGCAGAACTTCTTAGACCAAGGACTGGTGCCAAGCCTTTTGTTCAAGGAAACAATACAATACAGAATTTCCTAGATTCAATTCTGAATGAAAATGTAAGCTCATCCTGTAATATAGAATGTATTAAGTCCATGCATTTAAACAGTAGGAAAATGCAAGACAAGCTATTACAGAGCTAAACTAATTAAAAAAAACAAGCCTAGATAGATTGAGACTGTAGAC
Organism: Novumbra hubbsi; assembly: GCA_016801125.1. Classification (NCBI taxonomy): domain Eukaryota; kingdom Metazoa; phylum Chordata; class Actinopteri; order Esociformes; family Umbridae; genus Novumbra; species Novumbra hubbsi. The sequence goes on along the minus strand of JACXGK010001545.1, from coordinate 11,714 downwards.
ATGTACAGTTATTATTTTAGGATGCGGTCACTACTTCTTGCCTATACAAAATGAGTTTTTTCTGAGCCGTGCCTCAGAGACACTACACTGTTGTCGTTGTTGCTTTGATTTCTCTCTCCTTGCAAGTCATTCATATTTTAATGAGTACCTGCCTTAAGGAGTTCTGATTTTAGATTTCTATCACAATTTTGGGTGCTGGTTCGTTTTCCTTACAATGATCGTTTCACATCCACTACCAGCTAGGTCAACCATGAACGGCCAGAGACTGGTCTCTGGAGCCTAATTCCTCCCCCGGACAAAGGCTAGCTTTGCAAAGGGTGAGACAGGGAGCCTGGCGGGAGGGAGTTTTAGGATTGATCAGTACATGAACCAGGAGTAAAATTTTGATCTCAGGAGGTAAGGAAACATAACAGCTTTCTTAGTCCTACCTGGTAAAACGCCAGTATAAAAGGTAAATAACAAAAGTATTTTAAACAATGGCATGGCCAAAAGTAAATGGTAAATGGGATTAAAAATAAATAAAACAGGCAAAACAGCTAACACAGACAAGACATTAGACAAAAATAAGCAAACTCACAAACATCAATGCTACTTGAAGAGATGGCCTCACAATGTGATGGCAACACATACTTAACGCTTTTACCGGTCAGGAAAAACAAACAGGTTTCTACTACATTGCTGTTTTAGTGTATTTTGAACCTCCTGTTCTCTCCAAGACAGAGCTGCACCTGACATGCGGTTTTACAACTCCTTTAATGGGCTTGCATGACTCCTACAGGCAGGTGAATGGGAGAAGCCTGTGCTTTGAATGCAAGAGAGCGCAAACAGACAGAGAGTGGTCACAGTTAAATGTTAAAGAGCTAGATCAAGAGGGACAGGTGGCAGAGCAGTACCAGTGTCTTCAAGCAGGAGACGAGAACAAAGACGATGCACAAGAAAAAACACAGGAGGTCGAGAGAGAGTCAAGAGTGAGAAGAGGGGAAGAGAGAGAAGGGAGGGGATGAAAGGGGAAGAGAGAAGAGAGGGAAAGAGAGAAGAAGGGAGGGGAAAAGAGGGGAAGATAGAAGAAGAGAGAGAGAGAGAGGAAGAGAGGTCAAGAGAAAGAAGAAGAGAGGAAGAGAAGAAGGGAGGGGAAGAGAGAAGAAGGGAGGGGAAGAGAGAAGAAGAGAAAATGAGAGGGTGAGAGAGAGAGAGAGAGAGAGAGAGAGAGAAGAAGGGAGGGGAAGAGAGAGAAGAAGAGGGGAAGAGGGAGAACAAGAGTGGGGAAGAGAGAGAAGGAGAGGGTGAAAGGGAAAAGAAGCGGTAATCGTTTTTGACAGATCAAAGGAGTAGGTTCGTGCCTAGTAGCTTTTTAATACCACTGGTGGCTAAGCTAGCGTAACAGCGATAGCAACACCAACCTTTGACCCCGGGGGTGGCACCAACAGACACACCCACAGAACGTTTTTTGGCCTCTGTTCAGAGTGTTTTGGCATACTTTTTGAGGCACAACTGAAAACAAACATTTGTAAATTGTTTCTCTACAGTAATGCTAAGGTTGTTGACAGTGAGATGAAAACATTGAGACATATCCTGTTGTTTTCTTTTGGGAAGATGTTAAGACAAAAAAAATAAAACTAAGGTGAATGCAACATACAATCATTTGTGAAATGTAACGTGGCAATGGTGACGTCTTTCTTTTTACTGCCTTAAAGATGAACAGCCTATTGTTTACTACACAGTAAGCAGGGCATTTCATGTAGAAAAAGGCTCAATACCCAGCAATCAGCCAAATTGCTACTTCCCAACAGCGGGAGTCAAGCTTGAACAAACATATGAAGTCCCTTTGACAGAATCGCAGATCAAAATGACAAAGAGGGTCCATCCCAAGTGGTACATATTTCCCTTTATAGTGCACCGCTTTTGACACATAGTGCCCTGGTCAAAAGTAGTGCACTAGATAACGTGAGAATTGGGTCAGAACAAGTGGAACACCTGTTAACACTGTTTGCCCTTGTTTCTCTACCCTTAAAACCAGGCCAGGCTGGGCAGTCAAGGAGGATGATTGAGAGAAAGAAGCCGGTTGGGAGGAACAGTTTCATTTTAGTATGACCTCCAGTCTGCTTGGGAAACACGTTGTGAAGGAAAACCGTTGCAGAGCCTTCAGAGCCTCCCATAGGATGCCAATGGCTTTAGCACACTTGCCTCAGTGTTCCTGGGTCAGAGCCAACATGGTGTTCAGTTTGTCTTGTTGAATGGATTTTTCAGTTTTTCGATTATTACTGTTATTACTGGGTTCTTACAAAAGTAAAGAAAGTATCGAAAATCCCTTCCACTGTTTTGTGACTCGTTAATTTCTACCTGTCACGCTTGTTTTTTAATTGCGGTTGCCCCCCAAACATCTATACCAAGTGCTCAATTTAATTTAGTTCCTTCTTTACAGACTGCCCCAAAATAATTTCCTCTAATTGCTTTAGGTTTTTGTGGATATTGGAGATTATTTAGCCAACTGTTAGTGTTTTGAATTCCTTAAACAATCTAATGGAGAAAAAAATCTACAACCTCTGATTTCACCTGCATCAAGTTTTACAAAACATCCTGACCATCTCTAACACCATCTAGCTTGGGTCTGTGCCTGCCCGATGAAAAGCATTGTACGGCCTCCAGAACAGGGCAATTGGTTACTACCAGCCCTCCATTGAGGCCTGGAAAATGTGCAGACAAGATCATTGCTGTAAGTGATCAATACCATGGGGGAAACAACCCTGTCACCTGACCAGTACCTTTGCCTCAGTAACTAGCCATCTGCCTCATAAATACTAACAGCACTATGCTGGTGACATCCGCAAACCTGCTGATAACTGCTAATTATATGCTGCCCAGTACTACTCCAACAAATCTGAATGTATTGGGTTCACTCTTAGTGCTTACAGTGGGGAGAACAAGCATTTGATACACTGCCGATTCTGCAGGTTTTCCTACTGACAAAGCATGTAGAGGTCTGTAAAATGTATCATAGATATACTTCAACTGTGAGAGATGGAATCTAAAACAAAAATCCAGAAAATCACATTGTATAATTTTTGAGTAATTCATTTGCATTTTATTGCATGACATAAGTATTTGATTACCTACCAACCAGTAAGAATTCCGGCTCTCACAGACCTGTTAGGTTTTCTTTAAGAAGCCCTCCTGTTCTCCACTCATTACCTGTATCAACTGCCCCTGTTTGAGCTCGTAGAAAAGACACCTGTCCACACACTCAATCAAACAGACTCCAACCTCTCCACAATGGCCAAGACCAGAGAGCTATGTAAAGACATCAGGGATAGATTGTAAAACTGCACCAGGCTGGGATGGGCTACAGGACAATAGGCAAGCAGCTTGGTGAGAAGGCAACAACTGTTGGCGCAATTATTGGAAAATGGAAGAAGTTCAAGATGACGGTCAATCACCCTCAGTCTGGGGCTCCATGCAAGATCTCACCTCGTGGGACATCAATGATCATGAGGAAGGTGAGGGATCAGCCCAGAACTACACGGCAGGACCTGGTCAATGACCTAAAGAGAGCTGGGACCACAGTCTCAAAGAAAACCATTAGTAACACACTACCCCGGCATGGATTAAAATCCTGCAGCGCACGCAAGGTCCCCCTGCTCAGGCCAGCGCATGTCCAGGCCCGTCTGAAGTTTGCCAATGATCATCTGGACAATCCAGAGGATGAATGGGAGAAGGTCATGTGGTCTGATGAGACAAAAATTTAGCTTTTTGGTCTAAAATCCACTCACCGTGTTTGGAGGAAGAAGAAGGATGAGTACAACCCCAAGAACACCATCCCAACCGTGAAGCATGGAGGTGGAAACATCATTCTTTGGGGATTCTTTTCTGCATAGGGGACAGGACGACTGCATCGCATTGAGGGGAGGATTGATGGGTCCATGTATCGCAAGATCTTGGCCAACAACCTCCTTCCCTCAGTAAGAGCATTGAAGATGGGTCGTGGCTGGGTCTTCCGGCATGACAACGACCCAAAACACACAGCCAGGGCAACTATGGAGTGGCTCCGTAAGGAGCCTCTCAAGGTCCTGGAGTGCCTAGCCAGTCTCCGGACCTAAACCCAATAGAAAATCTTATTGCTCCATATTGCCCAGCGACAGCCCCGAAACCTGAAGGATCTGGAGAAGGTCTGTATGGAGGAGTGGGCCAAAATCCCTGCAGCAGTGTGTGCAAACCTGGTCAAGAACTACAGGAAACGTATGATCTCTGTAATTGCAAACAAAGGTTTCTGTACCAATTATTAAGTTCTGCTTTTCTGATGTATCAAATACTTATGTCATGCAATAAAATGCAAATTAATTACTCCACTTCATACAATGTGATTTTGTGGATTTCTTTTTATTCCATCCCTCACAGTTGAAGTGTACCTATGATAAAAATTGCAGACCTCTACATGCTTTGTAAGTAGGAAAACCTGCAAAATCGGCAGTGTATCAAATACTTGTCCTGTTCCTTAATCTCATGTGCTCACCACTTAGTGTATTGTATATTCAGGTATGTTGTATATTATTGTATGTTGTGCAGTCTGTCCTTATATGTTGTCTTCAATTAGCAGCAGAATTAACCCCAAGTAAAATCCTGTCTATGTGTAAACATACTTAACTACTAAAAGACATTCTGTATCTTTTTAAATAACAGATGGGTTAACTCTCAACCTTCTGAACATCCCTTGTACCTTTGTAACCCTTTTGAATATCCCTGAATGAATCATCCATTAACACAAATCTGCCTTCTTTTTACCTTTTATGAAGAAAACAGGTCTTCTGGCAAAAGTAAAGTTGTTGTTTTTATCCAGACATGTAACCACATCACAACCAGTTACTGCATTATAATGACATGAGCTTGTTTTCAGTGTGTATGACTCCTAACTTCTGGGAACATTCTTATCCTGAGAATGTTCCCAGTTAACATTAGGCAGTCCATGGATTTGCCATCGATGTCTAGGACAAAGTTTTCAACTACCTGTCCCTCCCTCCTTCATTGAGGTAAACCAGGAGCTTGGTGTAACAGTACAGTACAATACAGCAGCTCTAGAAAATCACTGCGGCTTTCCTGCCTTTCATGTGATCAGAAATCCTCATGAGAACCAGGAAGTAGCCCTGAGACATGACATCAGAGGGAACCTACTTAGAGCTATGTTGCACATCCCCTCTTCACAACTGGTTTGCAATGGGAAAGGGGGTATCAGCTAGATCCCCTTATTGAGGAATGGTGTAAAATACAAGCTGATTCATGGAAGCTATAGCTTCTATGACAGTTGTAAGCTACTACATTGAGACGGTTTTGGTGGAGCAGATTATCAAGTGTAAAGCGCTAAAACAAAACCAAAAAGCCCACATTTTATCCCTTCTTTATAATAAGGCATGATCATAAAATGTCTTATTTTTGGATGTGCAGTAATGTTCTCAATCTACCCTGACATTGATTGAGAAGATCCACAGAGAAGAATGGGAAAACCTCCCCAAATACAGGTGTCAGGTTTCTACAATACTCTACCCACAGCTGGCCATCCAGCCATACTAAGTAACCTGGCAGGAAGTGTCGCGTTAGCAAGGCGATGAAGAACAACCTGTAGCATAGAGTCAAGGAAACGTGGAGGGGATTCAGGAAGTCAGTGAATGTCTTTGAGTGACCCAGACAGAGCAAAGGCTTGAAATACATGACAGACATCTGTGTTGATACCTGAAAATCATTGCTCACTGAGGCTCCCTATACAATCTGAAAGGGCTTGAGATGATCTAAAAGGGACAAGGGTAGAGAATTCACAAATCCAGGTTCGCAGAGCCAGTAGAAGCATACCCAAGAAGCCTTTAAGCTGTGATCGCGGCTAAAGGTGCTTCTACGGAGCACAAAATAAAGGGTCTGATACTAATGTAAAATGACGTATTTATCACACATTTCTGAAACATGTTTTCACTTGATGACAGATGGCACAAACATTTTATATCAATTATAAAAAAAATCTATAACCCAACCAAATCTGGTTATTGTGAACGGGTTGAAATAATTTCCAAAAACACTGTCTTTTTTCGATTTTGTAAATTCAGGTAGTTGTCAAATTAGGATCCAGCCTCTGTATAACATGCCTATAATGAGTTGTGGTCAAGTGAAAATGATCCCAGCCCCATTAACATACTTTTTACTGGGTTCAATACATGTCTGTTTCATTCTGTCTCCACTACATCAATCTGCCTCTGATTCCTCTAATAAATAAAATGTTTGCAAAAGTAACACAAGGAGAAAGGAGAGTGACTGTCCAAGCCCTCAAAACAAATTCTACAACAGGTTGTGTTGAGTACAGTAGTGGTTAGCAAATCCAGCCAAAAACATAAGTGCTGGACCAGTATATGAAATGTCATTGATTCAAATCCCAAAGCCATCAAGGTGAAAATCTGTCCGTGTTTGCTTCAGCAAGGCACTTAACCTTAATTGCTCATGTAAGTAGCTCTGGATCAGAGTGCTTGCCAAATGACTCAAATGTAAAATGTAAGGCCTTCAACCTATTATGGCAACAGTGACCTGGAAAAAACCTTAAGCACTACTTGCACTACCATGGAAAGCTATATTCAATCAATCAACTATAGTAGTACTAGAGGAAAGACTGTTTATCTTTAACACTTGATTAGCAATTATAAGGGTTTAAGAAGTTACAGACGAATTGGAGGATATATGATGGATATAAATCAAAACAGTGTGGCTTATGGAAAAAGGTTTAATATGCTCACGGTAGCTGGAGGATGGGGATTTTAACTACTCCTGAATTATTTTTTAAATCACATTATCTACAGTGGCTCTTAAAAGTATTCACTCAACTTTGATTTTTCAGATTGTTTTCTTTCAACCTAGAATCCAAATGTATTGTAAGTCATTGACAAGGCTATAAATATTTAATTTTAAGTTTAAATAATAATTGTGTCCTTCAAACTTTGCCTTCGTTATAGAAATATCCAATTGCAGCAATTACAGCCTTGGTGATCTTTGGCATTCAAGTTGTTGTCAATTTTATGAGGTAATCTGAAGACATTTTACATGCTTTCATGTCCATGCCTCCTGAAGCACCTCCCACAAGTTGGATTGGCTTGATGGGCACTTTTAACTTAACATAGCTGCTCCCACAACATCTTAATAGGGTTGAGATCCGATGACTGTGCTGGCCAGTTTATTATAGACAAAATACCAACTGACTGCTTCTTCCCTAAATAGTTATTGCATAGTTAGTAGCTGTGCTTTGGGTCATTGAACTGTTGTAAGAGGAAACTTGCTCTAATCAAGCAGTGTCCGCAGGGCATGGTGTTAAAAATGGAATCTTCCTTCATCATGATCCCTTTAACCCTGTAAAAATCTCCAGGTTCACATTGCCTCCATCATGCTTTATAGAGGACGTCAAGCACTACTTTGGACCTGGGTTCCTCCTGGTGCAGGACAATGCCCTGCCTCATGTAGCCAGAGTGTGTAGGGAGTTCCTGGATGACAAAGGCATTGATGCCCTTGACTGGCCCTCACATTCCCCAGATCTGAATCCAACTGAGAATACCTGGGACAATATGTATCGGTGCATCCAACACTGCCAAGTAGCACCACAGACTGTCCAGGAGTTCACTGATGCCCTGATCTAGATCTGGGAGGAGATCCCCCAGGACACCATCTGCCGTCTCATCAAGAGCATGCCCAGACATTGTCGGGAGTGCATAAAGGCACGGGGAGGCCATTCACACCACTGAGTCACATTATGAGTTGCCATGAGGAAATTCAAGTCAGTTGGAATAGCTTGTGATATCGGTTGTTTACTCTGATTTTCGAATTGATTTAAATCCAGGCCTCAATTGACTGGTGATTTAGGTTTCCATTGTTACATCTTATACTCAACAAATTGTACAGTAAACATTTCAGTAAAAATCTCCTTCATCGAGACCCGATGTGTAATTTAAGTGTTCCCTTAATTTTTTTGAGCAATGTATTTTCCCTTCTTTTCTGCACTTGGTCATACAGCTGGGTCCATGTGTGGTTAAACAAGGCTCTGCAGGATTTGCTTTGTCGATTGTGATGTAGAGCATCTTCATGTTTTATCACAGACAATCTCCTCACCTTAGCAAACCCTGAATATATAGTTTTTGAGCAAGTTAGCTGTCAATCTAGAGTGTAAACCAGTAGTTTTAATGTCTTGTTATCTGTTAATGGTCAAGCTGTTGCATTCCTATAATGTAACCATAAATGCGAAAATATTAACTTTTTTTTATTTTCATGCTTTTATGTTGCATCAAATACCATCAAGTTGCATCAAGTCCCTCTCTCTTGGGGTCCATTCAGGTCTAGGTGACACAGAAGATGTGCGAATTGCTTCCTCGATTTTGTGAAATGTTTGCCTTCAGAGAAATTAAGAAGACAACATTCTTGTTTCATCTTCTGTATTGTAAAATCCTTTTTACAGCAGACATCAAACACATTCATAGTCAATGTAGTCAAAGATGTATATTCCCTACAAGCTGATGTGTGTCTGGTGTCTGCAGATGCTGCTAAGGGTACTGTACTACCATTTAGCCTTCTACAGCAAGACCATGTGGCTTGTTATGAACTTTATAATCAGGGTTATATTATCAATGAAGATCGACCGAAATGAGGTTACATTAACACTAATCTCCCTTATTGTCATTTCACCTGCCTTCACTTCCTGGAAACAGATAATTGTCATGTAATCAAAGTTACAATAACAAAATCAGTACAATTACTGCATCAATGCTCATAAGAGGGATTCACGCATCTCCATTTCCGGTTATGGATGAGTCATTTTCTCAGAGGTGCTCTACGCAGCATGTTCAATGGGTAGGCAGCACACACTAACTGTTTTCTGTATAAAACGTGGTAATGCACAGTGTAGAAAAACTCAATATAACTTAAATAGCTAGGTATGCTAGACCTAAAATTTAGAAATTATTGAGCTAAAGTTCTTCATTAACCTAACTTTATTCTCAGCCAAAGTAGAATATTAAAAACAGACAACTCAGGGATGTGTGTTTAAAAAACCTCTTATTGCAGCTGATTGACTTAATATTTTAAGTTCACTCCAGTTTTATTTGATTATGTTTAATTCTATAGGATTGCAAACCACATTATAGTTTTGAGAATTAAGGCATTATGGCAATAACAATCTTAGAAATTAGACTTCACCCATATTACCGATTCATGTACCAATGCATTTCGTACTTGTAAATTTTCCAATTGTGATAAAGACTGTATTCGGCTGTTGAACTGTGAAACCATGCTGCCTCTCCAGCCAATTAGACACAATCGTGTACAGAACTCATAAGCTGAAAGAAATCTCCAGAAAATGTGGTTCACTGAAGTAAGCATGTAATGTGCATGCTCAAGTGCATGCTGAGGAGATTATGTTGAGGCCCAAATGGAAGTTGTAAAGAATGTTAACTGCACAGCCTTCATAAATACCATTAAAGCTGTGATTCCCACTCTGTAATGCCAGTAGCATGTCTTGAAAATCTCACTCCCAATTTAAATGTGTGATCATGACACATTTTTTCTAGGTGTAAAATGACATGACCTAGTGGTATTGCATTAGAAATGTATCTTCAGTAAATACCCACATTCAATGTTATTGTTGTGTATGAATCTATCATGTTGGACCAAATATATGCAGGTTGTGTAAGGGAGATGGGTGTAAAAGATACCATGAAGACATATCTGTAGTTCACTCTGGCTCCACATGTGTTCATCCGCCACAACGCACGTGTTGCACACACTCACACAGACATCACAGAGACACACCATTCACACACTCGTCTTCCACGAATGCACACACATTTGTGGCAGTAGCTTCACAGCTGTCTCATATAAGGCAGTGTTTGTTTGAATCAATTATACATGCAAAAGTGAGCAGTCAATGTTTTGTGTTCATTCTAGGTAGCGCATTTGCACGCAGTCCGTTGCTGGCGTCTGACAACCCAAGGAACACGGAAGACAACACAAGGACCACGAAATAACGCACTGGTTAGCTCAGCAACGGCATATCACAAAACGAGGATGGCCAAAACAAAATACAAAAAAGAGATGGCAGAGGTCTGGAAAATACATTGTTTACCAACAAGACAAACATCAACATGTACCAGAGAGAAAAAGGAACTGGCATCCCAGTGAATCTAGGAAACAAGGTGCTGTGGTGCTACGGGCATTTATGGAACTGGTCCTCTTGTCATTGAAGACAACACTGCTGAGGGCATCAGTGTCCAGGAACAGAGGAACTGAAGAGAGCAACAGTACAGGGCTCACAGAGCCTCACCTGGGAATATACCCATCGTCTGGTGACATCTATGGTTCGCAGCCTTCAAAGTCCAAAGACGTATGCACTATACTGTACATACAGATTCCCATTTTTGGCCAAATGCAATGCTATTCAGCAGTGATTCAGACCATTTATATGTTTAGGGAGAATGTCACTAAAACCAAATTTTCCCTCACAATGTATCCTCCCAAAATATCATATCCCAAAAACAATACTAAAAACGTTGTTCAAACTTTGAATGCGGAAACAGTGAGGTTCCTCGCAAACCACTAAGAGGATTCAGACTTTTTAACAATGCAGCAACTTTGCCTCTTCAACACACAGCGTCACCTTGGACGGAGGAGAGGCAAGTAACAATATGCTGAGCGCTCTCCGCGTTTGTCCACCACTGGTCACAGACACTCCACAGGGCAGCCAAGGGAGAGAGAACATTCTGTTACCTATCAGTTTTCTCTCTGTATGCAGCTCAGCCCTTTAAAGCAGCTCCAGTAACCTAATAGCAGCCTCATGTATATTCACATCCTGTCCAATATGCTGTAGAAAATACTTGAACTTGCTTGATCTTACACTCCTTTTAGCCTTCCTGTCTTTCCTTATTTAATCACACGGCATTCTTTTGGTGGCTTACCTTTGAAGGTAAGCTCAGGTCTGTCCATAGAGGGAAGACCAGATGCTACCAGAACTCACAATAGTGGGGCACTCTGATTTTAATATCTAATCCCAATGCCCCAAGGCAACAACAAAACATAAAGTATATATGATGTCAATCAATAACGTATACAAGCTGCTGTCTATGGCATTTCTGCCAACATGCAGAGCAGTCTAGACTCCGGTTAAACAACATCTACCTTTTGACATAGACATTGAAACAGTAATTTAATACACCCCTATAGTAGTCTACTTACCATATGAGGGTTTTGTTTTGTTCATTGTTCGATATACATACATACACACAAAGAATGTTCATCATATTCGATCAACATAAACATGTTCTATACTTCCTTCCCACTAGTACCCTAACAGATTTTAGGGTTCCCTCCTCTTCTCTTACCAGGTACCTCCCATGTTTCACAATTATAAAATAAAAAAATTGCACTTCAATGTTTCAAACCTTTGCTCAGATTTGCTTCAAAGGGACATGAAACAGTCATGAGAAAAAAGTTCTGATTAGTAACTGAAAAAAAGAGCTGAAAAGACATTGGCTCCATTCTCCATGGTGAACTGTCAAAGCAGTTTCACCATCAGTAGCAGGGTTATTGGTTGTAATGCTACTTGTCATTCTCCCTCTCATATCCACAGTAACTAATACACCGTAGTTGTACATGGTTCATTTTCTCTTCTTTTTATTTCGTATGTGACAACCTGTTCACTACTTTTTCTTCATTTT
>JACXGK010001544.1:38944-67870 GCA_016801125.1 Novumbra hubbsi | reverse complement strand
CTGGATGTGGGTCTGTTCACAGAGACCGCTTCTGGATGTGGGTCTGTTTACATAGACCGCTCGCGGCTGGAGTTGTAGCAAAACAAGCACTTCTACATCCTAGCCTGGTATCAGCTTCATGCGGGCCATCTCGGCAACTAATATGGTCACTAACGTGGCGTCTCTAGAAATTAAACATGTCCCTTTGGATCGGAATCCAAGTACCACGTTGATATTACTCCATGGGCCCCGGTAACCCAGGGAAGGCTCCCATCGTCCGTCCGTCCGCTCACCTGACTCCTTCTGACCTCTCAGTCTTCAGACACCGCTTTGTGCTGACCGACGCAGACCACCATGTCCTCACCTACCTGGAGTCCATCTCGGACCAGATCCCCTCTCAAACCCTGACCTCCCTGAGACAGTGCCTGGGGCTGGAGGACCAGGGGCTGGAGGACCAGGCAGGGACCACCCAGACGGACCCCCAGTCAGGTAGGCCCCATCTCCTAATTGCCATGTTAACAGATTCAAGACTAATCTACTCATTAATGAAGGGGGTTATTTGATGACAGCTGTGGTGCCTTTTAGGCCAGTCATTCTCCTCCCTCCTCTCCCCTTTAGGTGACAACGAGAGAGCGGAGCCTTCTCCTTGATGACAACCATTTTAGTGTTCTCCTTTGCACCCGTTCCTCTACAGAACCTCCTGTATTCTCTTTCCCTGAAAGTAGGTTTCTTATTAACATTATAGAAGTGATTCTGACAGACCAAGGAAATGTCTGGAGGGGGACAGGATAGAAAATAATAAACATCTTCGTCTTTAAAACGGTTGTTCTTACTGATATCACGGCAGTCCCAATTCCAGTAACTTTATACCTTAACCCTTCCCTAACCCTATGTTAATCCTAAATATGTTAACCCTAAATACGTTAATCCTGCCCTAACCCCAAATTTTAACCCAGCCCTAACCCTAAATATGTTAAACCTGCCCCTAACATGGATCTACAGTGCCCAGATTAAATTGAGCCAATTTAAAATCTTCTGGAGCTCCTCGGCCAACTAATAACAAATCCTACATCAGGCCTTGAGATTTGAGAAAAATGCATTATTTAATAAAGTAATAATAAACACTTCTTGACCAATGACAATGGAAGGGCATGCGGTGTTAACCAAGACAGACGATGACGAGAGGCGTCACGGTTCATGTGAAGTGGAGACAGCCTGAGCACAGCGCGGTCCCAGTCACACTGGCCATGATGGAGAGGGAGGTGCTGAGGAGTGACCAGAGCCGCCTGATTGGTCCAGTTGATCTGGTCCCACCCATTCGACAGCACCCAACACTGATTGGCTAATGTCTGGTTTCCCCTCTAAAACCACTGCAGCGTTGGCGACATCATTCCTGCACCAAGCAGCCTGGGGTGCATTCATTAAAAGACCAGAAGGAAAGTGAAAAACAAGAGTTTCTCATCCAGACCGAGGTCCAGACAGTCACTTCATGCGTCAGTCTCTTCTTCCGTTTGGAAACTAATGAAAACAACCCATGCTAAAAAAACAAAACAAAGCAGAGACAGCGAGACAAACCCTAGATCAGTAGAACACTTGAGGAACATTCAATCTGACACAATATACAGCGTGTCACGGACAACATATACACATCCCTCTGTGTAGAGGGAGCACCAGCAAGAGTTTGGCCATAGCGGGTGTCATGGCTGGTTTAAAACAAATACTGATATATAAGAGTAGAGAGGAGGCAGAGAGTTTCAATGTCTATTCTGGGCTCAACACGGTGTTGGTTTTATATCTTCCTCCGGCATTTCTAATGACTTGTAGTGGCCATGGCGACAACACCCAGAGCCTTCATAGCCTCCGGAGCCACATGGGGACCAGTTTCCCGTTCTCATGGTTGATAAGCCATTTGGGTCAGGGCCACTTTTAGGGCAGCCATGACGCTGGAACCATTACGGGGTCTTGATCTTTTTGGACCGCAGAGAGGCTCCATTCTCTGCTTTGATCACCCCGTTTTCATGTTGGCCAACTGGAAGGAGAGGGGGAAGTTATGCATGTCAACAAGTCATTGGATAATCCTAACTTGAAAGATGAGTTGTGTTTTGGAACAATGGACGAGATATAGATATACTTTTATTTTTTTTTATGTAGAACGGGAGACACCAGTTGATAGTGGTAGACAATGCAGGATTTCTGAGGCCCAAGAACTAGCCACAGTGACCGCGGTTGTTGAGAAATCCAGTCAAGAACAATAGTTCCAAGACAATTATTTCTCAATACAGATCATAAGGAAATAGAGCCTGAAAGGTAGATGAAGAATTCTGGCCCTCGTCAGAAACACAATGCTTTATGTTTATGACTATCACCCTATACATGGGAAACTCTTTTCCCCTTCTCATCTTCAAAGTGAATTACATTGCAAAACCCTGACAGAAATTACCAATTACCAATTTCTGTCACAGAATACAGTCTAGAATATTCTGGAACACCTCATGGTCACGAATTCATGAATTCCCTTTTATTACAGTGTTTTAAATTCCTCTGTTCCGTGTGTAATGGGGATTCAGCGGTATCACTGTGTTCCATTCTTTTGTGGCACCTGAGGCCTAATTTTTGCTTTCAACGTAACGTCTCATTTTGTTTGATAAGTCAGGGTTTTGATCAAACAAAGGCACGAGTGTGTGTTCACTCACGGGAGTCCCTTTTCAGCGGTCGCGGGGTTTGTTTGAACGCAGCCCTCTTCCTGGCGGCCTGTTCGTGACGGAACTCTCGCCACCGCCTCAGCTGGAAACGGATAAACTTCCATAGGAGCCAGGACTGGGTCAGACACACCGCTATCAAAACAGTCATCCTAGACAGAGAAGGAAGAAAAAGAGCTAGTTAGAAATTGTGTGTGTGTGTCAGTTTGCGTTCAGAAGACATTAAGGAGCCTGTACCGTATTAGCAGGGTGTTAAAGTTGCCAAGGTCCCAGTCCAGGCCCTGGTTCTCAGCACGGGACAACCCAAAGCCCACCGCCAGGAACATCAGGGTGAGGGTAGCCATCCTTGTTAACACGAAACCTACTGCCCACAGGTCAAACCTGCAAACACGCCAGCGCACGGGTTACAGAGGGAAGAATAACATTCCACATGTGTGCATACAGGAAACAATAAAGCCAATAGGCACTTTGCAGGTGATGCAATAATGTGTGAAGTGTCGTTCACATAAAGGATATGAATAGCACTTCTTTAGAAAGTAGACGCCGAAATATAATTCACATTCTTCAACCAGAGAGTCATGGTACAATTCGACCTTTAACCTACCAGTTCCAGGGCAAATGACCCACAGAGAAATAACTCACATCTTTTGATGGCTCTCATCGGTGAAGTAGAACATTCTGGCGATGTGAAATCCGAGCTCTGATAGGTACTGGAGACAGAGAAGCACCAGGCCTACACGACTTAAGCTGGAGGGAGGGAGGGAGAAAGAGAGGTGGAAGAAAGGTAATGACCGAAAGAAGGGAGACAGGAGCAAATAAAAGCTTAGTTCTAATGAAAATTCCCAGTAAAATGCCTTGTAAGTCATATTCACATTTACAGGAGCCCTTATACTTGTATGTTGTGCCTACAGCCCAAGCCCAATGTTGTACACTACTAATCGAAGACCGCGCAACTAAATGCGTACCTACAGTAAAACCGCTTAGAAATGCTAACGCTGTGTGTGTGTTCACTGGATGTCGTGGGCTCATATGTGCTTGTGTATGCGGTGTTAAGCACCAACGCAAGGCTTTGGCTTGAACTTACTTGAGCAGGTAGGCTGCCGAGATGTGCAGAAGGTAGAGTCCGATGTACTGCAGCTGTCGAGGGATCTCCTCCTGAGGAACCAGAAGCGGCCATCACGTGGGGCCAGGCCGTTTCGTTAGCGCACATTGGGGCAAGGCGTTTCACCAGGGCAAAACCTTAAACCGGCATTCATTATTGGACTAGTGTTTTTCCATCGGTCGCCTGCTTGCATCGGTCTGGTGCTTTTGCGAGGCTGAATGCGGTCAGGTCACCCCATTTACAATCAGGGTATGGCGAGACAACGGTCTGCCTGGGAGCGGTTTCGCTTAATGGATAATGTACGTCATGGTTTTCTTGGCATGACAGCAAAATCAGCCTGCGGGCCATGACATGAATTTCAGCTTTCAAACTGAGGAAAAGTAATACGTGATTTTGTGAATGAAGTGAACAACACAGAGTCCTTTTTTTCCCCCCCAGACTCGGGGCTGATTGAACGGTCTGATGTTGTTTTCCCCAAGTCTCTGTACTGACCGGCTGACTTCCCATAGTCGGTTTCCAAGACCCCGACTGAGGGTTGTTCCTCTGACACTAACCTTACGCACTTTCTGGAAGTAGAGCTCCGGGAGGGTGTGGAGCCAGTAGGCCAACTGGGAGAGGAAGAAGACCTTCACCTGAAACCTGCCACACACACACACACACACACACACAGAGTATTGAGCTGGGTTTGCGGGTTTCAGCCCTACAGGAACACCCCCGATGCAGCCCACTACGATCTTGCAGAAAGAACTTGCTGGAAAGGTGTTAAGTATCAAACAGTCACCCTATCTCTAAATAGTGCACTACTTTAGACTTCAGCCTAATGGGCCCCAGTCAAGAAAAGTGTACTACACAGGGACAAGGGTTCCATTTGGCCAGCGCCCCCCGGTTTGGTGGCCAGTCATCCTACCTGAGGTGGGCATGTGGGTAGTTCTCCCAGAGGCTGCTGGGATGGAACAGGTATCCTTCCTGAATGGGGAGACGGATGCTTTAGTTAAAATCTACATATTGATTTGATAAGTGTGTGTGTATGTGCGTGCGTGCCTTACTGTTATAATTATGTAGAGACTCCACACACTGGACACCAGGTGAAACACACACAGCTGTCCCGACTCATTGAACTTGGTGTTCTTGCTTTTAGAGAGGTGGAGACGTCTGTTTACTTTCTAATAACAGGAGAGAGATAAAAAGGCAAGCGATTTAAAACAGGATCCAGATTAGCATTTCCTGGTTCCTGGATAGACGGTGCATTTTTAACCACTCAGACACACCTCTGTGCAGAGGTCCAGCCATCCCTGTGTTAAGGTGTTAAACACAACTGGACAATAAAATCCCATTATTTATTTTTTTAAATCTACTGTTTCAATATATTCTGTCTCCCAAATGGTCACATGGATCATATCGGTTACAACATGAAAACAGGTCTGGCCAGATCGTGTTCCGGAGTAATGATATCACATCAGTTAGGCGTGTTGGGTTATAACAGAAGAGGTAGGGGTCCAGCAAACCCGAGCTGCGATGCTGGGTCAAAGGTCAACTGCATCCTCCTTTGGGTGAGTGCAAAACGCAGATGACACTGACCCATAAAACCATCATCCACACGTATCCATAATATCATCCACCTGTCGGCTGTATGCAGGTGCAATGACAAGAGAGCAGACATACAGCCGTTGTCCGAAGACAAACCGAGCCCAGTCTGATCGCACCGAGCCTTAGGAGGGTGGCATCTGTTGGTTTCAGCCGACGGACAGTTAGAAAGCAGACAGACGACTGCTTCAGAAAACAATCCTGGGGGGGGAAGCACCAGAAACACAAATACCCACAATGCAGTGGCGCATGGCAATACTCACATCAAGGACATACTCCTGCACTACAGCGTGGAGGATGATGATGATGAAGAAATAGAAGAGGATAGTGGCACAGTCCCGCCACCCGTACTGGTACAAAGTTACCTCACCCTCTGGACACGCGGACGAATGGGCAGACACATAAACACAGAGGTGGATGGAGACACAAGACACAACGATAGACAGAGACAGTCATACTGAATGAGTACCAAGGACACTCGTAAAATACCAAAACACGCTACACCAAGGACCGACCGGACTACAGTCGCCATCCCAGATCAACTTTTAATTCCAGCACCTTTTTCGCATTGGAGAAAAACTGGAATACAACACCTAAATCAGGTCAACCCCCACATTCTTTCAAACACTTGGAAGTACTCAAAGTTTACCACACTTGATTCTGCTTTTTGCCATTGCACCTCCGTTGCCATAGTGCCTTTTGATCTGCATGGACCAACTAAACCAAACGCCGCTTAAGACAAGTGTCCTTATTACTCATTCAGTCTCACTGTCTGTCTTTAGTAAAAATGATAGATTGGAATAGTCTGAAACTGAGTCATGCACTCCTCTGTTAGCCTGGTGTAATGCTGTGCTGGTTGTTGAGGCACAAACCTGGCGAGAGTGTGCTGATGTTGTACTGGGGTTGAATAAACAGGATGGCGGTCTTTGCTGTTGCCTAGGAGAAGCAGAAGAACACACGGGTCAGATATATGCTGAGATCGGAGGTTTAGGTCAACATCAACCACCTCCCAGTGCCGTCGTTGGTAATTTGACGCTGTGCTTCGGAAGTGAATTCCGACGTGTGACCCGGCTGTAGAGAAAAGGCTGGTCGGCTCAGTAATTCGGCATGCCAAGGCTTGCATTGAAGAACGGATCCCGCGACTTTTAGTTAGCTCGAGCACTTCGTGCGCAAGTCGACAACATTCCACGCGCGCCGGGGCCACAGGTGCCTTGTCAAAACACGAGGGGATCTCGTTTGCATGAGTCTATTCAGGGTTGTGTTCAAACAGTGGGTTTCAGTATTTCCGAAACTTTAAATGTCAAGGAAACCCCCTCCAAACTATGTTTTCTCGGAGTGCGAATTCATCCATCAGCCGGTCCACGATAGTAACGACCATTTTTGGTCGAAGCATTTAAACATCTACACACGAAGTCAAAAGTATAACCTTACAATTGTCCTTCAATTAAATGACAGCTCGGGGGCAAAAAGAACACTTTACACAACCCGCGTCCCCGTAATCAGATCATATAAAAGCGTGTCAGTCTCCTCTTTGTAAAATAGCCCGCTGCAGCACCACTCAAAGATTGATACGTGGCAGTTAACTCGGGATCAAATTGAGGCACCGGACAGCCTTCGTCAAAAGACTTAGACAACGGGAAACAAAACACTAAAAATGACTCCACTTACCGTAATAAGTGTGTCTGTAACGACATGTTTTCAATATCAAACACAACAAACTAATGCACGTAGAATGTCAATGCAAAAGGAAAAAGGGGCCACTGCCAAAGTTTTGCATTGTTGTTAAAACGCGACAACACAAAGTTGCTTAATCGGATGCAAAACGTTTATATTTGAGACTGATTGTAGTTATAGCGGACAAAAAACACATGAACTATTATACGAACAACCTACTTGTGTTAATATGAAGAAACTAAGGAACATAAAAGGAAGTTGTAGCCTACACAAAAAAACGGTCCAGTTTTTCCACGTCTACTTATTAGCGGACTTCTATCCTAAACAAACCATAATCAGACCAAACAAAATCGGTACTTTGTCAAGATATGTAGCCAACGCCGCTGCATTTTAACAAAAAGGTAACTGCAACAATGCATCTGCAACCCACCACCATGTCAGTAGAATACATTGATATAACAAACAGTACAGCCAACAGATGTAGAAACAACGAAACATTTTACAAAGCGTTTGAAAGATTTCACACGTAGTTCTGCTACATGCCTTCGGATTATCTCATAGTTCATCTGTAGCGGAGCAGCCAACAAAAAAAGAACAGCTGAGAGAATAGGGGAAATCAGAATTTATCTCACCTCAAACATCAATCCAATCAGAATGAAAATAACCAAACTGAATACGATATCGGCATGATTCTGTATTAGGAATTCCTGGCTGAAGAAAGGGTAACTTTTATTTCTCCTCCGGAATGCCATTTCAGCAGAATTACGGTTTTCCTACTTTTTCCTCATCAAAAAAATTCTGACTGCGAAGTTCAGGAGTTAACTCTCTCCTCGCACTGCGCATGTGCACGTTCTTAAAGGGGAGGTTTTTTTCCTTCAAATTCCTAATAAAAGGCAAGGCCCTTTGGCAAGGCCATAAACATATAATGATTCTATTTCAATGCGCAAGGCAAAGTTCTATCACCACTTTTCAGGAAACTTCTGAATTACAAACGGGTGCAAAATGTTCTATATCATTCTAAGAACTTTCTCATTTAAAACAATGATCTAACTGATATTTATGTAAACTTGTTAGCTTCATTGTGAGAAAGATGTATTCCAGTGACCCTGTTTTTTTACGATTCAGTGTAACGTGTTACGTGCAAAATACTTGTTAATTTTACATTGTGCTAGATAGTTCACAAGGGCTAGCAATATTCAAATTCCTGAGCATGTGTACCAAACATAATCACTGACTTAAACAGATCCAGAGATAAAAACCACTGTGTGGAATATAGAAATGTTCTTCAATCGGTTGAGTCCTTACACTGTTTGTAACATGTAGTATATATTGTATATTGTATATATATATATAAGACAGAAAAAGGCACAATTGATGTATATTCATACATGTGCCAGGCCACAAACATGTGAATGTTTATCAGTCCGTTTAACCTGACGGGTCAATTCAATAATATTTTGTTTTTACTGAAGATAGAAAATGATAAGGATATCAATATATTATATTGCATTCCACGATTTCCAAACAAAGAATTCAATAAAACTCAATCAATTCTAAAGTCCACCCAATATAGTCTTTATTGCTTGTTTGACATTAAGCCACCAATGGCCTTGACCTACTGAACAATTTCTCATAGGCAAGTACCTGAGAGGTTGGAAACTATGAAAACCGTTCAGAATTGAACTTGTATGTGTTGTTAGTGGCTCTTATTCTGGGTCCTTTACAACATTTAGTCAATAACATAAAGATTCCTAACAGAGATAAAAAAGAACAAGCACAGCAAAACATTGTCACAAAGTATGTCTTGGATATCCATTTTTTTCTTCACATTTGAGGTGCTGAAACCCAACCACACTCCTGAGACAGTACAACGCAAGATCTGGATATCATTCCAAAAACTACATTTAGCCAGTTTTAACATGTTCAACATGTCTTCCAGACGGACAGTTAAAAAATGTAATCGTTGCAACGTAACATACCTTAAAAAATATGATCTATTTTAGCTCTCTACAATAAATACATGAATTAATGTGAACGACTTGGTCAAAAGGCAAATGGCGTCACACGAACTCGGGACACCGATCCGGTTTCGACAGTGGAACACTGTCCGTCACAGTTGGAAAATACTTTCACATGTTCACAAAAACCCCCCAGGTGACTTAAGGAGCACAGACGATATGGATGCTACTTCGTATCAGGCCAGTGCTGCATCTTTAACTGCTAGCCAATATTATGTTCAGATACAAAGCGAGCGTGATGTAGCAGACAGGATATCCTCCTCCCTTCAGTCAAAATCCCGTCTCCCTGGTGTTTGATCGCTTTCGGCTATTGTGATACATACTGTTTTAAAGCACATGTTGTGTATGTCACATGTATGTTATTACTTGTTTATTGCATTAGGTTTCTTTAATTAGGAGGTAGCGTTAGATAAACTGGGCAAGTGTTCATTTTATGAAAAGCAAATACCAATTTGTTTAATAATTCGCCAGTGTCGGCCGATCCTCAGGAGAACGTCCTCGGTACTTGGAATGATCTGCAAGAACAGTTAACAGTGCCCCACTATGGGATGTATATATTACATTAGATGCTTGTGCTTGTGCCTCCCAACTCAACCTAACGACTTAAAAAACAAGTCCGGCTCGTTGACGCGGCTTTGAGCTGGCGATGGATTTTAAAAGTCGTCGCGGCAGAAGCATAAACAACGCGTCCCCCTCGTCCTCCTTGTCCCCCTCGTCCTCCTGCTCCACCCGGCGCTAAAAGCCCTCGTCGTGGTCTCGGCGCGACAGGACCAGCTGCCTCCGGGGGCCGCTCAGGTGCGGGACGCTGGGCGGCGAGTCTCCCCCGGGGGCCATGGAGTCCAGCCTGGGGGTGGAGGTGAAGCGCGGCCCCGCCCGCCCCCTCTGCAGCCCGCGCACGTCCCGGTGCAGCGCAGGGTCGCTGGGGGCGGAGCTAAGCCCCGCCACGCCCATGGGTGGGCTGGCCCGGTCCAGCCGGGGGTTGCTGGTGCTGCCGGGGGACTGCGGGTCGGCACTGAAATACAGGGTGGAGCTGGAGAGGGTGGTGCTGGGGCAGAAGTAGGGCTCGGGGCTGTCCCCGAACACCGACTTGCCCTCGGGCGAGCTGCGCTTGAAGGAGCCGGACGCGGGCGACTCCGGCGGGCTCCCCATGCCCTCCGCGCCGTCGTCGCTCTCCTCCCCGCTCGCCTCCTCGTCGGGCGTCTCCGCGGACGTCGGCTCCTCGCTGACACTCTGGAACTCCTCCTTGCAGTCGGAGAGAGGCGCCAGGCCCCCCCTCGTCCCGTGCGACTGGGTGCCCGAGGCCCCGGAGGCCACATCACAGCTGCCCCCACACGCCGTGATCTCCTCGCCCCCGCCGCCGTTCCCACCCTTGGCCCCCGGGGGACAATAGGACTCGTCCAGAATGGCCGCGACGCCGCCGGCACCGTAGGCCCGGTTGATCTTGCCCACGTCGCCCGTCTTCAGCGCCAAGCGGATCAGGAGCCAGTGGTGGTGGCGACAGGGGCACGGGTTACCCAGCCTGGGACCGCAACTCCCAGGATGCTCCAGGAGGGAGCCGGCCACGCCGGAGAGGGAGAAGCTGCCGTGGTTGTGCAGGGAGGAGGGGGCGGTTGGGCGGAGGCTCTTGTCGCCACCACCACCCAAGGTGTAGGAGGACTCGCCCGCCTCCAGGCATGTGGAGCCCATGTGGTGGCTGAGGCGACGTAGCCCCTGGCCCTGGGCAATCTCCGTGGACTTGGGGTGGAGGAAGCGATAGTACACCACCAGCGAGATGGTGCCTAGAGCAGGGAGAAACGGGGCAGAAGGAGAAAGAGGGACAGAGTGAGAGGAGGTACAGGAAGAGAGGGGGACAGAGAGAAGAGAGACAGAGAGGGAGGGAGGAGGAACAGAGAGAGGAGGTACAGGGAGAGTGAGGACAGACAGAGGAGAGACAAAGAAGGAGAGAGAGGACAGACAGAGAGAGGAGAGACAGAGGGATAAAGAGGAGGTACAGAGAGAGGAGAGACAGAGCGGGAGAGAGAGGAGGTACAGAGAGAGAGAGGAGGAACCGAGAGAGGAGGTACAGGGAGAGAGAGGACAGACAGAGAGAGGAGAGACAGAGAGGGAGGAGGGGCTGACGTTCCAATTCAATAGTTTCCAACAAGTTACCCCAAAATGAAAAGTGAAAACTTCACTTTCTAATAATCACTTCCACAAATTAGAATATAAGAGAACTACTTTTTAAAAAATGTAATAGCTTCACATTTATCAGAGAATGACTCACCAAACAGGAAGCTAAACAGCACGGCAGAAGGGAGGGTAATGCTACCCCAGGATTTCTCACTGAGGAAGTCGGATGCTACTACTAGAAGGGTGGCGTTCTCCAGCAACATGGCCTATGTAGGAAAAGGTCACACAGAGGTGAAGTCACAGTTTCCTTGAATCAAGGAAAGAAAGCGTTTGTGATTCATACAGGACCCATGCAGTGTGATCCATCCAGTCCACTCATTCCATGTAGAAAACATTAAAACCAAACAGATTATCCACATTGAATTTAATTCAAGGGTCCTTATTTTCCCCTAAAATATGTAGTATCTCAGGTGCCTCTAATGTTATCATATGTTAGACAAAAGGGTAGGGAGTGCAGCTCTGTTTCCACCTTGTTTTGTGAGAAGGGGGGAACATTGACTCTTCTGTCAATTGCCAGAACTGTCTGTGTTCTGGTGTTCTCTCTCTCTCTCAATTACGAGGCTTTGAGTGAGAGAGATGATACATTTAAAATGACTGACATAGCAAGTGGAAAATAAGAGAAATTGAAAGAAGTGAATAAGTACTAAATACATTCTAAGGGAAGACTGATTAGGGTACTAAATACATTCTAAGGGAACACTGACTAGGGTACTAAGACATTCTAAGGGAACACTGACTAGGGTACTAAGACATTCTAAGGAAACACTGACTAGGGTACTAAGACATTCTAAGGGAACACTGACTAGGGTACTAAGACAGTCTAAGGGAACACTGACTAGGGTACTAAGACAGTCTAAGGGAACACTGACTAGGGTACTAAGACAGTCTAAGGGAACACTGACTAGGGTCTGACCTCACAACATTCCATTGTCCCTCTGTCTCCATACGTACCACATAGAAGACCGCCATGCGGTAGCGAGACGGGCTGTCCTTGACGTTAAGGAAGAGGAAGATGTGGACCAATCCCAGCGCGGCGTTAAACAGGCGCCAGCGCCAGGGGCCAGTGCAGATGTCGGGTTGCTGGGCAACCAGCCAGAAAGACGCTGTGAGCCAGTGGAAGCCTGGAGGTCAGGACAGAAATAGATCGCTAGACGGGAGTGTATTAGAACTCTGTCGGGAATATGGGAATAGAGGGTGTGTGTGTGCGAGACTGAGACTGTCACAGATTTCTGTGTGTGTTTGTGAGCATGTGTGAAAGAGACTAAGACATGGTCAGAGGGTTTTTATGTGTGAGGGAGAAACTAAGAGACAGACAGGAAGAGACCAATAGTGTGTGTGTGTGTGTTAGTGAGATAAAGGGTTTGCGACAGAGACCAATAGTGTGTGTGTGTGTGTTAGTGAGATAAAGGGTTTGCGACAGAGAAACAGTTTATGTGTGTAAGACAGACATTCAGTGACTGTAGTTAAATCTGAGGAGTGAGAAAGAGTTGTAGAGTCTGTGTGGTGTGTGTGGGGTAGTGTGTAGTGGTGTTAGTGTGTGTGTTGTAGTGTTAGTGTGTGGGTGTGTGGTAGTGTTAGTGTTGGTGTGTGGTACTGATAGTGTTAGTGTGTGGTACTATGGGTGTGTGGTAGTGTTAGTGTGGTAGTGTGTGGGTGTGTGGTACTGATAGTGTTATTGTATGGTAGTGTTAGTATGTGGGTATGTAGTAGTGTTAGTGTGTGGGTGTGTTGTTGTGTTTAGTGTGTGGGTGTGTGGTAGCCTTTAGTGTTTGTGGAGTAGTGTGGGTGTGTGTGGTGTGGTAGTGTTGTGGTAGTGTGTGGGTGTTAGTGTGTGGTAGTGTGTGGTAGTGTGTGTTAGTGTGTGTTAGTGTGTGGTAGTGTGTGGTAGTGTGTGGTAGTGTGTGTATGTGAGGTAAGAGGTATTGTGCATCGTCATGCTAGAGGTTCCTTATCTCTCTCTCGGTCTCTCCCTGTGTCTCAAACTCCATCTTTCTTTGTCTCTCTCTCTGTATCTCTCTTTCTCCATCCTAAATTCTCTGTCTCTCTCTGCGTCTGTCTCTCTCACACACTCCATCTCTCACCTGCCACGCCACAGGTCCACCAGTGGAAGTAGCGGGCGAAGGACATGAGGCTGGCCACGCGGGCACCCAGCATGCCCGCCCTCCAGAGCAGCTGGCACAGTAAGGCGGCCGGCGGCATGGCCAGGTGGCCTGGGCGGATCAGGCAGGACGCCCGGCTGAACAGCACCAGAGCCCAGGACAGAGACAGCAGGCACAGCCCGGCACAAACCGCCACTGGGGGTGGTTGAGGAGAAGGGGTGATGGGGAGAAAGAGGGAGGGATGATGGGGAGAACGAGGGAGGGATGATGGGGAGAAAGAGGGAGGGATGATGGGGAGAAAGAGGGAGGGATGTTGGGGAGAAAGAGGGAGGGATGATGCACATTAGAGGGATTCAGCAGAGAAGCCTGAAACGACAGGCTCCTCTTTAACTCTCGCCGTAGCTCCTCTTCAACCCTCGCCGTAGCTCCTCTTTAACCCTCGCCGACCAACGAGAAGCAAGATGCGATGTGCCATTTGAGCAGTCAGGTCATGAGCTGAATGTGCCACGAGACACTGTGGCCGGCTAGACGCCGGTGAATGGTGAGAACATCCTCTCAGGGGACCACGGGGGAAATGTCCTCCTGTATTGGTGTGATTTTGGTTTTGGTCTGCTAATAACACCCAGCTTAGTTATTAGCACAATAAGAAAACTGGCCAAAACTCTTGGCCAACAACGGATAGTTTTCGGTTTTATCTTATTTCAAGGACAATTTACATATCCAGTTTTGCCTGACTATATAGACTATGCAGCATGATTTTGGTGTATTGGAAGGGTACTGTTCTTGGAGAAAGATGAGATATCTAGGACTTCCAAAAGGCATTAAATGCGAGTTGGCTAGCGGGTTCTAGCAGTTGCAGGTGTTATTCAGAAAAATATGTTGGCAAGTTTGTTAAGATTACCTTTCAACAAGAGGTTGTGTTTGAATTGACTGTGACCTGGTAAGCATCTCTGTTCTTTGCTTTTTTGGCAGCTCGTTCTCCGTTGGCTCTCCGTGAAGAGATTACGTGACGATGCATGACTGGCTGACAAGGTCGCATTGAGACTTCAGATCACGTGTGACTTTATGTGCTGACCTTCATAAAATAAGTGTTGGAGATGTGTTGGAAACCAAAAAGGTCATCATTAGCAGGATTCATTTATCCAGTGATCCAGTGTTTTGTTCACAAAACGTTCCCGTCCTTTTTTTTTTGTATTTAACCTGTATTTTAATGAAGCGTCATTAAGATTGGTCAGTCAAACACAGCTTCCAATCTGAATGTATAAAATGATCCCAAATCAGCGCTCCTTGCTCAGAAACTCTTTGCAGACGGACAACAAGGTGTCTCTGAGGGTTCGTCTTACATTTCAACAACAAAAAAAGGTAATGTGGACAGGAAGTGACCCCAGATCAGCGCTCCTCACCTTGCCCAGGTACACACTCGGCAGGTGTGCAGTGGGCTCTCACCTGGGGAATCCAGTTCCACATCGGTGACAGCCAGGATGTAGGTCTGAAGGAGGGTCTGGGGGAGGGTAAGGACCAGCGCCTCCAACAGGCGAAGTGCGGACACGTCGGCCTGCTGCATCACAGCCGCCCCGAGCTCCTCTGAGGTACCCTGCATGTCCCATACCGACATCATGCAGTCCCACAGCCTACCAGAACGGGGAGACAAAGACCAACGGCTTTAGCTGGCGCAACCACGGGAGGCTGGATGGTTTCAGGCATTACACTAACTGTAAGTTCTGCTCTGAATACCAGCATCTGCTGACTAGAATGTAAACATCCTAAATGTATTGGTGGCTGGTGATGTAATGTGTGTCCTTTGGTTTGGCTGAGCTGTTGTGTCATTTAGATAAAATGTAGAATTGTACAGATCAAATATACTGAAAAGCAGATGAAGACTTTCAAAGAAACCTCTCTTGTCTTAGATCTTATTTATACAACCGAGGCAATCAGTGGCTGGTTTCTAAATAAGAATTACTTTGAAGTTTCCTCGAGATGAAAGCAACTTCCTCATCAAATTCTAATGTTGAGGCTAATATTGAGAACTAGTGGTCTTAATCAGGAATCTGATCTTTAAGACACACAACATTTTGCAACAAAACAAGCTATACTATTTCAAATGGCACTTCCACAATTCAATCCATTTGTTTAGACCTTATTGAACACACAGGGAAGGCCAAGCATTGTACATAATGGCTCACCTCTGGAATATACCCAACTGCAAGACGTGCGTAATGGTCAGGAACCAATGATAATCTTCCCCATCGTCACTGTACCACCTGAGACTCAAAACCTGGACTGGTATCCCCGGCAACAGTAGGGCAAGGGTCAAGCCGGCCCACTGTGTCTCCTCGTTCCATAAGTAGAATCCTACACAGTAGATTACTGTATCTCACAAACACATACACACAAACACACAGAGGATTTAAAACATTGTTATAGTGCATTTTTTTAATTGTCTACGTTTTGAGGTTTTTCGACTTTTGCTGTCCTGCAGTCTCTTTCTCTGCGCTAAAATAGCACGGGACATCCAGTGAAGCGTCCGAAAATATATCATATATTCGGCTTTCCAAAAGAGGACAGCCACGTTGTATTAATAAAGTTTTCGTTAACAAATTGCGCTAAAACGAGGATAATACTACATAATCTGTAAATAGCCTCCAAATTAAAAAAAAAAGCTTTTCCGGTAAATGTTCTTAACATGCTGTACAGTTTACGGTGGGATTAATAGTCCGCAACAAGAAAACAGCCATATCCAATACATTATTAATTGCATCATACATTAAGCGCATGCATGCCAATACCACATACTTCACAGTGAGCCAAAGGTGCTTGTGATGGCTATGGATTATTTCCGTGGCATCCCCTCTGAGGCGGGTGCTCGTGCAAGACATTCTATCCGACAGAAAGCCATCCGAATCCAAAGTCGCTTCGCGTGCAGCCAGTCACCTTTCCCGCCCTGTCATAGATCTGCTTACCCGCGGCTTTTCTCAAACAAGGACGCGACGCAACCGTTTCCAAGACAACGTCGCATCGACGACTTCAGCCCGCGTGCCCTTCGACTGACCCGCGCATGATAGCCTGCTACTGTGACTATGGATACTAAATCAAGCCGTTACTGTGGCTTGCTCTGTGTCTTATTAGCTGTACGACTCGTGGCATTCACAGTGAGTCGATCTAGGTAGCTAGCAGTATTAGAAAATATCTCAATTGGGTTAGAGAGACCCACAGGGAAATAGTGTCAAGGACAACCATGGCCCGAAATAAGCTACCACACATTTGGTTATTGGGCAATTATAGGTTCGGAATTAACAGCAAAGTAGTGCGTTTACTGACTAGAACATTTTAATAAAACATAAAGCTACATTATTGAACAAAAGAGCAACGTTAAATACCACCGCAGGACAATCAGGCTCGAACCAAGATCTAGTCTATACCCATTATCGTAACAAATATGATTTGCATAACGGTAGTCATGTGCTAACGTTACTTTGGTATTACAGCCACGCTACGTAACACCGAAATTGAACTATAACAATATAAGGGAATAGACAATACAACAGTATTTGTAGTCGTGATTTGTGGAGCGTTACGGGGCCACCCCACAGGTACGCACACTTACTTGTAAGTACTACTGTAGATAGCTTCTGTAGCTAGCTAAGGGATGCTGAACAGTAGCCTAGTGTAAATTAGCGCACGATGGACAGAGGCTACTGTAATCGCTAAACACACATTCCACGAAGCGACAGTAAATGGTCCCAGACGTCTCACTAAAGCAATTTGCGCTCTGTCATTGCATATAAATCAGTGAACTGAAGGTCACACATGCGGTCCAAGATTCGTTTGTACGTGTTGTGAATGTTGATTTGCAGAAAGAAACACCACAGTGGCTTGCGTTTGAAGTGCACTTACGCGCGGTTCTTTCCGCCAGTATCACCATCCCAGAAACACCGAAAAGGATAACCTGGCACCACGCGATCCAGCACCCGCTCCGAGCCGATGAGGGCATCACGCGGGCGACGGGCCCTGCGTTTATCATGATACAGAGACTTGGGTGCCGCGACAAAAAGCCGTGGACATTATTATTGTCATCATTCCCTCTGGATGGATCCGTTACCTACTCATCTTTCTGGCGTCCTCTGGCTTGCTCCCGTAAAAAATATCTGACGTCACTTTGAGGTGTTTAAAGGAGAAGTTCACCAATGATTAGATGCATTCCGTTTATCAGTTCTTAACCGAGTTAATTGGTTGACCCGTGTAATATAAAAACCTATAATGTTGTATTATGTTTATTAGTCCAATTGTGCAATCGCGGTGTTATCATGCTACCTTGTTTGAGGGGAACTTGTTTTTAGAAAAGCATAGTCCACTTGGGATACAATCCCCCAAAAGGTGTAAATATCAGCAGTCAATTTATTTTAGATAGAGTAAGTTAGGTACAGAGAAAAAAAACCGATTGTGCTCTTTTGAGAGTCCACTGTCCCATTTATGTTATAAACTATAACAAAATTAGTAGGAATATGTGTCTTCACGCACATTAATTTGCATAATACACTGTTCAGACTCATTTTGAGGCCCACGGAGCTTATTATTATTGTGATACAGTATGTAAAGTGCAATTGAATAGCTACACCTCTTGCTCATTTGTGTATGCAGTCTACATGTGGCCTAGTATTTACTGGATTGTTGGAAGGAACTAAATGAATCACTCACTTATGCATAATATTCTTTTCAGTTTCCATAGTGACTGAATTTACACATCATTCATAGCTGAAGGGTGTCCGCAAACTGGTTGTAGCATGTGGGCGAGTGCGTGTGTGTGTGAGTGTGTATTGCTTCTGTGTGTGTGTGTGTGTGGTTTGTGTGTGTGGTTTGTATGTGTAGGCGGTTGTGCATGTGATTGAAAGTGAGGAACATCTCATGTGTGAGCAGTTTCCCGTAGAAATGATTTAAACTGTGTCTGGCAACTGGAAGTGATACATCTGAGGAAAACGACCAGGCCCGATAGGCCAGCCAGCCAAACACACCAACCAAACACATACATGCAGCTTATTCCATTAACCTTTGAATCCTGATCAACATCCAATCACACAGCCCTTATTGATTTGTTTTGATACAAAAAGCTTTGTGTGTGTGTGTGTCTCAAACACAACGTGGGTCGACTGGGGATCTAAGGGTTAATCAAGATAACAACTTCTCCACCTGTGGACATGCAGCACCTTAAACCAGCTCTCCTACACACACTACACAGTGTTAAACACACATTAAACCAGCCTTCTTACACCCTCTACACAGTGTTAAACACAAATTAAACCAGCCTTCTTACACCCTCTACACAGTGTTTAACAACACATTAAACCAGCCTTCTTACACCCTCTACACAGTGTTAAACACACATTAAACCAGCCTTCTTACACACTCTACGCAGTGTTTAACAACACATTAAACTAGCTCTCTTACACACTTACACAGTGTTAAACAACACATTAAACCAGCTCTCCTACACACTTACACTTTTAAACAACACATTAAACCAGTGCTTTTACACACTTACACAGCATTAAACAACATATTAAACCAACTCTTCTACACACTTACACTTTTAAACAACACATTAAACCAGCTCTCTTACACACCTACACAGTGTTAAAAAACACATTAAACCAGCTCTCTTACACACTTACAGTGTTAAACAACACATTAAACCTGCTCTCTTACACACCTACACAGTGTTAAAAATACATTAAACCAACTCTCTTACTCACTTACAAAGAGTGTAAAAAAAAAAAACATAAAATATGACACACAACATTTATTTAAGCATTAATTCTTTCTTCATTAATGACCATCATCAACAAAATATAAATTCTTTCCACAAATATTTTGGTCTGGCTTACTCTGCTTACAACAAACTACATAATAAATTACTAGTAAGGCTGAGAATAGCTTAGATATAATATTAGATTGTATATTCTTACAATAAGATTTCCATGGTAACGTTACACTTTTTCACATAGCCCTGAGAGGAATTATTCCTTTAGTGGTTTTCCTTTGTCATTTGAAGTTGTAAACAATTCTATGCATGGGATACACAAAGCAAAACACACAAAAACCTTCTTATTTACAGGCTCCTGCCTAACAATGCAGGAGGACTTTTTATATAAACCACAGAATATGCAGAGTGACCAGGCCACAGCAGCTCACTTCAGTTTTGTTTAAAGGGTATAGCTGGACTTTTGCTTCGCATGGCCTGACTCCTGTTTGGATGCAGAGGTAGATGTTGGCTGTGACGCCACAAACTATGGACCAATCACTACCTCGCTGCTGCAGATTTGTACAGACCACGTGCCAGCGATAACATATGGTTGGCACTGCCCTGGTGACCAGAGGTCTTCCGTTCCATCTCCTGCAGCAAAACACTCATTTTGCTGTCCGCCTTTTCGGCCTTGGCTTCCGCAGTCATCACCTCTAAGCGCTCTGCCGCCTCACTCAGATCAAACTGCTCTATCTCCGTGTTGACGCGGCGGATCTCTTCAGCCGACGGGGCAAAGTCCGACGGGGCAGTGCCCGAGGGGCAGAAGCCCTGCAGGTGCGCCCGGAGGCTGCAGCGGTGGAGGTAGGCACGCGGGCAATGCGGGCATCGGTGGGGGCGCTCGCCAGTGTGCAGGCGCTTGTGGAGCTTCAGGTGGACGTACTGGGTGAAGCGGGCCGGGCAAAGCTTGCACTGGTAGGGCCGTTCGCCTGAGTGTAGACGCTGATGTGTCTTCAGGTTGCTTGTGCTGCTGAATCTTTTGCGACAGTCCTGGTGGGAGAGGCAGAGAGGGTTAACCCACAAGAGACGATAAAATGTCAGTTGGGGTGAAGCCGAGGGTTTCGTTCTGGCTAATGCTGCTCCAAGAGCTTGGTGCTGGGTGTTTTGATGCCCTGGGCTTATGTTGGAACAGTAGCTGATGCGGGATGTTTACTGTGTCCGGGACAAATGTTGTAATTCAAGCATGATATGTGTTTCATGCATGGACTAATGTTGGAAACGTGCCTCAATCTGGGATGATAGTTAGTGCTTTTTTTGGAGGGTACAGTATGTCAGTGTGTCACGGTGTGACAGACAAAGGGCCTACCGTACCTGACACTCGTGTGGCTTCTCCCCGGTGTGAACCAGGAAGTGTTTCTGCAGGTGTGCCAGCTGGGTGAAGTCCTTACCGCAGGTCTGACACCTGAAGGGCCTTTCCCCACTGTGGACCCGCAAGTGAACCTTGGAGACGGACAACGGTACAGCGACAATGAAAGACAAGTCCAACAATAGAAATCGAGGTTGCGCAAACTTCATCTCCTCTATCAGCTACTCGCTAAACAGGGCAACGTCTGTGACATAATCACGAATTCCTGTCTCGTCGGCTTGAATAAAGGCTTCTGGAGTTTTTTTTTTTTTTTTTTTACAATGTTTATTATTTTATAAAGACACTAACTGACCTTGAGGTTGGACAGCTGACCGAAGATCTTGCGGCAGACATTGCACTCGTACCGGATCTTCCCATTTTTCCGGGTAAGCGGGTAGGACAGGGTCTTGTACCCAATGACCCGCCCGGCTCGCCTCTCCTTCCGAAGATCAACCGCCCCCTCCCCGACACTGTGGTTCAGCTGGGAAGATGTGTGCTTGGAGGGGAGGCCGTCGTCGGTGGCAGCCAGGCCCACCGGCGGTGAGCCTCCCCTGGGCACGGTAGAGGAGGCCATGGCCGAGACCCTGGTGGTGGCTGGTTGAGGCAGATCCTCATGGATGCGGATGACAGGCGAATGCCTTGAGTCCCTGAAGCTGTCTGGTGGAATCACAGTCAGGTTTCTGACATCGTTCTTCGGCGAAGGCGTAGCGTCTACAAAGTGCTTACGCCCACTGGTGCTCAAGTGGCTGAGGTCTGTTTTGCTATTGGCCAGTGCAACGGGCAGCTCTCTGCTGCCATTCGTCAGTGAGGGGTCCCGGTGGCTAGTGGTCAGTGCCGCCTGGAACTCCTTGTGCCCATTGGTTAACGGGTGTAGGAAGTGCGTGTACCACTCCAGAGGCAACAGACGAGGAGCCATTCTGTCACTGTACAGCGGGCATGCGAGAGTCAGGCTGTTTAAGTTGAGTGGGCGCTGAGGTGTGAGATAGGGACTGGGGTTCATCCGGCCCAGCAGCGAGGACTCTGGGTAATGTTTGATTGTGACGAGGCCATTCGCAGTGGGCCTGACAGGAAAGGGGATGTGCGGGGGGGCGACTGACGGTGGGCGACTGACGGTGGTCCTCTTGGGAAGTGGGGGGCTAAAGTAGCTGAGGGGGGTACAGGTGTTGTAGACCACACAAGGGCAGAGGGGTACCATGGGGTGGCAAAGTGGGGGGTAAAGTGCAGAGTCAGGTGGGCGTGGGGGCTTGGCGGGATCCTCCTCGCGCAGGATGTCGGACATGTTGTGACCCCTCTTCACTGGACTCCGCCTGTCGGTCTGGCGTCGCTCTGTGGGACAGACCTGACAGTCACGTTTTGTCTTAAGTGGGACCCTAAACAGTGGAGGTAGTACGTCAGGATATTTGTTGCTGCTAGAGGAGTTCGGCTGATACATGGGTGCAAATATACACAATCTGATGATATGCCGTCCCAAACTTGGAAAATGTTAGCAGATGTTTTTTTATCCCAAACCGTCTAACAATAGTGCTTACACGTAATTTCACCGAGGACCTCTGTGGAAAACCGTCTAAACACAATACCTGCACCGTGAGATAAACCCACACAGTGACTTCACACAAAGCCGCATAGAGTTCAAGTTTACGGTCTGCATATCAACATCGCGTATAGAATTACCAGTATCTTTCTGACTAATTGGGTTGTGACACATTAACACCGGTCAAACCTATGACACATTTATGAGTTGGTGTCACTGTTCTTTTACAGTAGAACCCGAGACACCGAAACACCCACTGACAATATGCTGGGGACATGGTGAGGTAACTTCTATCTGTCACCCTCACTTCTTTAGTTCCCAGACTCTCGTTTAACCAGTTGTTTGCTATGTTTAGAAGAACGCTTGTGTTTGATCTCAGACACGCCGTATGTCAAGTCTGTCGGCGACTGTAGACGTCGTCTGGCTTCTCACTACACAGCCCTGTCTGCCGGGACGCTCCACGAAAGCTGAGACTGAGTGTGTTAATGATTACTGCTCAGTCACATCAGGCTGTAGGAGGGCAACTGGCCAAGTTACAACCCCCCCCCCAACACACCAGAGTCTGCCTGAGGGCAAACTGAGTGCAAACAAACCCTGTCAATAGTCAGAGAAACTTCCCAGAATGTTCTGGAGACAAACTGGAGGTGCGGGAATACCCCTAGGTGTCGATCTACAACCTTGTTTTCAAAAAACCTGGGACGCTGTGTAAAATGCAAATAAATACCAAATGTAATGATCTACAAATCAAGAATCTCTATATTTAATTATATATATGAAAACAAAGACGACAAATGTTAAAACTGAGAGATGTTATATTTTGGGGGAAAAATACATTTTAAATTTGATGCCAGCAAGTGACTGCGGGATGGGCCGTTCACCACCCAGCCTCTTACCACCAAGCAATGCTGCTTTCATACGTGCAGAATGTGGTTTGGCAAAAGAGGTTGTATGGATAGCAGCATATGTTGTTCCAAAACCTGTGTACATTGATCAGCATTAATGGTGCCTTCTCAGAAGTGCATGCAGTGATTTACATTACAGAATTGTGGCTGTTTTTTATGCAGCAATGGACCGTATGATCACGTCCATCCAGTAATGACACTTTTTTCCTGCACCTTTTTTGGAAACAGGGTTGTTTTAATGAGGTTGTATATACAACCCCGTAGAAACAGACCCTTGCTGTGTGTTTCTACACAAATAAACTATTGAAACTGAAACATTGCTTTGAGCCCTGACATTGCTCTCGTCTTACATCAAGACAATAACTCTGTCGGTGAAACCTCACACTCGATCTCCTCTCCTTTGTTTTCTCTCCTCTCTTTTCTTTGTCTACCTCCTTCACGAAGGCGGTAGGTGTGACTTTTCTTACTAGGTAAACACCCACACACAGAGTGTGTCAGGTGACCGAATCCTCTGCTTAGCTCTTTCAACTTCAAATGTCAATCCGCATCTACTCCGATTTTGGGAACTCTAGAATTTGTTCCATACCATTTTACAGATGTCGCACATTTATTGTCC
This sequence comes from Novumbra hubbsi, assembly GCA_016801125.1. Lineage (NCBI taxonomy): Eukaryota > Metazoa > Chordata > Actinopteri > Esociformes > Umbridae > Novumbra > Novumbra hubbsi. Next base: position 44,358 of record JACXGK010001544.1, on the reverse strand, counting down.
ATCTTAGTTTTCTCTCTCCTGAGATTTTTTATAAACTTATTACAATAAATTTTGTCTAATATTAGATTTGACGAAATGGGATTGGATCTGTTAGCCAGGTATACACGTGACACATATTGAGCACAGTTGGTGCAGTCTTAATTGCAATATAAATCTGATGTAATATGAGGATGCCACAAAACATCAGTTTTCAGGCCGGATGTAGCTCCCGGACCACGGAATTTAGACCACCACATTACAGAGTCATCACAGAATCAGAAAACTTACCAATACTGTCTGAGATAAACTCTCCGGGGGCAGGGTGGTTGAGGCGACGGGCAAACTCTGGGCTGTACCACACCAGTAGCTCCTGGCCTGGCGGCACAGTTTTGATCGTGTAGAAGTAGATGGCCATGCCATTCTGACATGCCACCATGTTCTGGTCCTCAGGATTAAAGGTAGGGTTGACATAGCGCATCCAGTTACTTCTCCCTTCGTCAAAGCCGTCCAGGATGTGATGTAACTGACCCCCGGAGAACACCTGAAGAGAAATGAGTGTGAGGTGGCATTGAAGTTGAATATGTTGAAAGAAATCGTTTAAGAAAGGCAGGTGAAACAGCCACACATAAGCAGTGGGTGAATTCTAATTGGTTGATAGTTATTGGTAAGAGTCAGTGCTGGAAAGAAGAATGTACAAAGAATGACAATAAATAAACTAAATCACCAAAGTTTACAAGATGGCAGAGGTGCTGGCAGTGGGGGTTGTTTAAGGTACTCTCTGAAAAGAGGAATTTTCAGGGGTTTTCTGGAAATGATCAGACTCTGTCATCCTAGCCTCCGGTGGAAGTTGGTTTCACCGTTGAGGTGCCGGGCCAGGGAAGAGTTCTGATTGCATTGATCTGGGACTGCCCCCGAGGGGGCTCTTTGATTGTTTGGAGGTGGCTGAATGAGAGGAATTCCATTTTGTTTGTATTTAGATTTTCTTTACAGTTAGGGACAGTGATAGATTGACAGGAGCGATAGGAGGAGGGAAATAGTAGCGGGCCTGGATACTACCTGGATACTTCCTGGATACTGCCTGGATACTACTACTACTACACTCAAACAGACCTGTGCTCTGGACTTGCAGGTAACCACAGGACCACCTGAAGCCTCGGGAGAGAGAGGGGGGGAGGGAAATCAAGGAGTGACCGAAAAATGTGAGGAACACACGTGTAAATGAATAAGGTGCAGGTGGTGGCAGTGATTTAGGTGGCGACTGTAATCTGTGGGTTTTGTTTTTGGCATGGATCTTCTACTGGGATGACAGTACGAAAATGCTACTGAATCAGTTCACAACTGACTGCGCTACGAGTCTAGCAATAATCAGACAGCACACCGCCTAATGACTACGCATTCCTGGAGATCAAATAAAGGGGGGGCTTCCTCAGCGATTGCAGTGTCAAACGTTCTTGTTTGGTATGTTTCTGTCTGGCTTTTGCGCTCAAAGTCACACTTTCCTGATGGTGTTTGTTGGTCTTTGACTGGCTGCAGCATTGTGGGACCGGTTGACTAAATGACTGGAGAGCTCAGGCAGTCTGCCTGGGTGTCTGTGTTGCGGACATGCGGCTCAAGCGGTGTGTTCTGAATGTCATGACGTTGCGGTTCGCCCGGGCCACGCCCGCTAGCTGGGCTTGTTTGCAAGTGGAAGTCGGAGCTGTGAGGCCATCGACTCTAAGCCACTTCCTTGCTTAGTCAACGTGAGAGTCAGGGTGTGTGTGAACTCGTGTTTGCTTGTGTTGTCTGTTTCCCGGCAGTGAAACCATTACGGTGACGAGAGCCGTGGAGAGAGAGAGACAGAGAGAGAGGCAGAGAGAGAGTTAGAGAGCATGCTGCCTCATTGAAGCCAAACAGCCGGACTGTGTATGCCTTGTCCCACAGAGAAATTGTTCTTTGGGTATTGTGAAGCTTATTTGATCACCCATTTGATGGGGGGAGCTTTGAAAACAAGCAGCCAACATATAAATCCTTCATGTTACATGGGAACTCATTACTGAGTTATTTAACACTGGTGGAGCTGATGTTTGGCAGTGTGGACCGAGTCAACGGGCTTGGAGCACGTGGCGCCTCTGATGGCCGCCCACTAGATCCAAGGGGGTGAAGATAGTGGGGCACCCACACAGAGGGGTGTCAGCTGTACCCCTAAATGGTTTAGCATACAGAGGCTGTACACACAGAGGGGTGTCAGCTGTACACCTAAATGGTTTAGCATACAGAGGCTGTACAATGGGCTCAAATGGAGGATTTCAAAAGTGAGTGTTTGTGCGTGTGTTTCCCAGCAGTGAGACCATGGCAGTGCTGAATGGAATGGAAAGAGCAGAAATGCTGCATCACACACACACACATACACACATAGACACCCACAGACACAAGAACACATGAATACAAAACACACACAGACACTCACAGACACAAGAACACATGAATACAAAACACACAGATCCACAGACACAAGAACACATGAATACAAAACACACAGACCCACAGACACAATAACACATAAATACAAAACACACACAGACACTCACAGACACAAGAACACATGAATACAAAACACACAGACCCACAGACACAAGAACACATACATACAAAACACACAGACCCACAGACACAAGAACACATAAATACAAAACACACATACCCACAGACACAAGAACACATAAATACAAAACACACATAGACACTCACAGACCCAAGAACACATGAATACAAAACACACAGACCCACAGACACAAGAACACATACATACAAAACACACAGACACGTGCAGTCATGACAGAAAATAATTTTTAAAATGCATAGAACATTTGCACAGTTATTACACAGGATGTGTGACAAAGGCTAATGTTTGCCCTCAGTGGTTTCTATGCATTATGAACAGGATGTGAGCAGCATGAGTTCCCACAATGTCCTTTACGTACCCTCCAGAAGTACTTCCTGTTGGCGTTTTTGGGCACAGTGTCATTGGTGTACCGCTGGCCAACCAGAGGGCCGAACCGCGTGCCCTTCAGAATTAACTCCAGACTGGTCACACCCAGCACCTGTGGAGACATAGGAAGTAGCGTCATTAAACAATGGACCATTTAGAGTGTGGGAAGACTAATCAAACCCGCAGGGAGCCAAACTACAGTAATACACAAAAATAAATTTCTGTTACATGTCTGATGATCTACCCACCACGTCATCAGATGTGTGGTGACTCCGGCTAAGTAGCCAAATGTAGGGTTTACTACAATCTAGTCAGTATTAGACTGGTTAAGCAAAGCAAATACATTTCATTTTTCAACGTGATCCAAATGTTTCACACTTTTGGGATAGATGAGGCTTATAAAAAAAGCTGTTCCTTAATGAGACCTGGCATTCAGAGTGTGAAACAGAGAGGTTGTCCTGTTTCACACAGTGAATATTTCATCATTTAATCAGACTGGCTAACTGAAGTGCAGAGGCTTATTAAAGTTTAAACACAACTCTTGTTCTCTCTCCTGAAGGTGTGACTTGCGAAACTCCCACCTGTCGCACCTCTAAACAACAGAGACAATCATATAGGACAGCCAAGCTAGAGGATGTGATGATTGCTTAGTCACGCTTTCACTTTTAAAGATTGGTAGCTTCCTGACCATTTTAGCATTGATGCTATAGAACATTCTTTTGCCTAAGTAGTATCTTTTAATAGCTCTCCTCAATGTCTCTGAATAGTACAAACATTTCTTAAGTCAACAGACAAGTCCCAAATCAACAGACACCATCCCTCTGATCCCCCAGTAGTTCATTGTGATCCAGACTCCAGTCAGACATCATTTGAAAGGGATGCTGTTATTTACCTGAACACACCAGGACTTAAAGCCCTCTGATCTTACAGACGGTTACCACTCTGGGCTCAACTAGGGATTACACTGTCTGTTTGGAGGAGTGATCCACTCGAAGCACTCCACGTACTATTCCCCATACGACCGGCCGACAACTGGACAACTACTGACTGATCTACTGGCTAAACTGGTATCTCCATGATTGTTTCAAGCAGGTGTGGTAAGAAGGATCCATTCTGAAATCATTTAAAACATGGCCCGAGTCATCTCACATTCTTCCGTTTTGTGAAGTGGTTGACATAACTTTGTTCCTAGGTCAGAGGTGCCATTTGTTTTGCTAGATCTTCCATGTCACCAAAACGTGACTGGGTGAAAATTCTACCGAAGTGAAAGTTAGAAACATTAAACTGCCCTACCACTTGCTTTCATGTCGGTCAAACTAGCCGATACTCTCGGAGCGGTGGGGACTTTACAATCCGTCGGGGGTGGATACAGTAAGTGCGTGTTTTCGTGGCCTTTACAGTTTAACGGCCAAGCAAGGAGACAATGGGAACGGGGAATGTTAATGAACATATAGTCCCAGTAACCCCGAGGCCAGGGATCTGAAGGATGCGTCCTAAACCACAACTCACTCCCTTACTCCCTACTTTAACCTCATGGGGCTCTGGTCTGAAGCAGTGCACTGGATAGGACAGAGAGGGACACGACGGGAGGGCGGGGCGGCCATACTATTGTCTTTGATTGGCTGTTTTAGGATGTACACAAATGGGAGGAGACTCGGGGAGAGGAAAAGCTGGAAGACGGAAGGTGGTGGGAGTAAATGGGGAGAGCTTTAAAAAGCGGCCACCCAAACACGCAGAGCACACACCTACATGAACACACAGGCAATAAAACACACACACGAATGTACACACAGCACACACACACACACACTCACACTAAAGGGGCCCCACAGAGAAACACCATGCATCCCGCTAAAAATTAAACACACACACACACACCTGTATGCAAATACCAACATGCTCTCACTCTCAACTCTCACTTCTGAAACACCCAAGTACAGGAATGTGTGCTTCTCTCGCTTTCAGGACACCCCCTACCTCTCCAGAACCAGGGCAGCGTTTCAGGTCCAGGCTCGCGGGTAGAGACCACTCAGCCATGTTCTTGTCCCTCCGCCTGCGGCCCGGGTCCTGGTCCAGGGAACGGTCTGTCACCATGCAGTTGCACCTCTCCTGGAAGTCAGCCTCGCTCCAGAGTGTGGTGTCGGTGCCCAGCAGGTGTTGGTTGGACCGGGTCGGTGTTGTGGCCCCCGCGGTGTTGGATGGGTCTGGGGTTAGCATGGCTGTCTTGGGTTGGGAGCAAGAGGCCTGGGAGAGATGGAAGAGGAGGGATGAGAACAGGGATAATACATGAAGAACAGGGGTGATTGATGAAGAACAGGGGTGATTGATGACGAGCAGGGGTGATTGATGACGAGCAGGGGTGATTGATGACGAGCAGGGGTGATTGATGACGAGCAGGGGTGATTGATGACGAGCAGGGGTGATTGATGACGAGCAGGGGTGATTGATGACGAGCAGGGGTGATTGA
>JACXGK010001544.1:0-38844 GCA_016801125.1 Novumbra hubbsi | reverse complement strand
ATGAAGCATCACAAACAGCTCATGAACAGCGCTGAAGAAGGAAGCTCTCTTCTGTCTTGAATGGGGCTAAAATTGCATCGAAGGAGGCAGAGGTGCGAGACTGCGAGGGCTGTTCCCGGCCAAGGCCGCTGGACAAACACACTTCAAAGGGAAGCATTCATCCACCACCCTGTCCCCCCATAGCCGGTCCCTGTTACTAACATCCTGTCCACCACACCACCCAGGGCAGCAACGCACGTCAGCCAGGGAGCGTCAGACACCACGCTCACAGGAAGAAACCAGCATTCCCCGTGAGCCAGTCCAGGCTTCCTCTCCAAGCGTACAGGGATCTGGCCCCTTCCTTAAGCCTGTCTGTCTGTCTGCCGTCCTGTCTGTCTGTCTGTCTGTCGTCCTGCCTGTCTGTCTGTCTGCCATCCTGTCTGTCTGTCTCTGTCTGCCATCCTGTCTGTCTGTCTCTGTCTGCCATCCTGTCTGTCTGCCATCCTGCCTGTCTGTCTGCCATCCTGTCTGTCTGTCTCTGTCTGCCATCCTGTCTTTCTGCCTGTCTGACATCCTGTCTGTCTGTCTGTCTGACATCCTGTCTGTCACCCTGACTGCCATCCTGTCTGTCTCTATATGCCGTCTTGCCTGTCTGTCTTTTTCTGTCATCCTGTATGCCTGTCTGTCTGTCACCCTGTCTGCCACCCTGACTGCCATCCTGCCTGTCTGTCTGTCTGCCGTCCTGTCTGTCTGTCTGCCGTCCTGTCTGTCTGCCATCCTGCCTGTCTGTCTGTCTGCCGTCCTGTCTGTCTGTCTGCCATCCAGCCTGTCTGTCTGTCTGCCGTCCTGCTTGTTTAGATATTAATTAGTCATTAACAGAGTAAGACCGGAGTGATTCAGAAACAAACTGTTGTGGTGCTGAAGCTCCTTTACGGATTTCTGAGGTAAATGAAGAAGTAAGGTAAATGAATAGCTGGAACCCGGCATTGTATCCAACTCTCCCAACTGAGCTACAGATCTATTTATTCATGTATTTTTTTAAAACATTATTGTATGACTAGAGAATATTGAGAACTGTTTCATGTTTTTTCATCAAGACATTCCAACAAGGTCAAAACCTTTCCACCTATACAGAAAGTTGTACTTTTCTTAATGATTCCCTGTGAGAATCAAGTCCGCCACCATGGAGGCTAAATGCTCATCCAACCGAACTACACAGGACACTTGTGTCAGATAATAAAACATAGAAGATTATTTAGTATTTTATTTTGATGGACACAAACAATCCCATGTAGGAAATTACATTACCTAACACTAGTCCATGTAAGTACAGATACATGATATGTTCCTAACTGGAGAGTCATAGACAAAGATTGATGAAACAATTTTATGTCACTGGCAGAGTGTTACAGCGGACAATAACAGCTCACTATGAAACCCGGTGACAAGACAGAAAATACACTGGCATCCTTATGACTCAGTAGCTCACAGCTGTGGCCCAAGGAGAACTAAAACAAATATCATTGTCATCCTTGTGACCATAAGAAATGTGATCGTCCGGGAGTCGAGAGATGAGTGAGTATAAGGTTTGAACTGTCACAAACCTGCAAGAAAAGCCTAGTGCAGTGTGACACAAAACAAACTTTCAAAAAATCGTAATGTCTACGACTAAAATAACATAAATCCCTGTAACGCCGTGACCTTATGTGACAGAAAAGTTTTGTAAAACACCAGAATGGTGAAAAACACACTCTCACAACTTTGTAACACACACACAACACACACAGTATCGGCAATATCTCCTCAGACACAGCAGGGGGGAAGGAGGTGTACTTACCGTGTAGCCTTGACGGGGTACACACATAGGGCGGGTGGTCTGGGTACTCCCTGAGTGACTACTCTCTCTCTCTCTCTCTGACGAGGTCTGTGTCCTGCGTGTACCTGTTGAGACTGATTGTGTGTGTGTGTGTAAGATTATCTTTCGTTCACTTGTGGGTGTGTTTGTCTGCCCCCTCTTTTCCTCCCTCACCCTCTCTCTCTCTGCCTCTCATCCTCCCTCTATCCTCCCTGTGACTCCTCCTTTGGGGATGTGTTCATCTCTGCTCCCTCCCTGGCCCCGGGTAGTCAGAGTTGAGATGAGAACTACAAGGAGTGCCTTCTCCGGGGAGTGTGTCATCTGTCAAACAGATATGTCCGGTTTAGAGAGATCAATCTCTGTTCCACCCCCCCCCCCCCCCCACACCAATTTCAGTGGTTCTTGGGTGTAAATGCATTGCTGTGTGTGTTAAGGGATGTTTTGTTGCATCGGGGGGGGGGGTTAGAGAGGAGAGACTTGTTAGATTCAGAGGAGTTCACCTTTTCTTGTCAGTTCTTTTGGAACGGAGAGTTCAGTTCAAGTGAAACCGAGACTTCGGTCTGTTTCCAAACCACAAGAAATGTAAATGTTTGCCACAAGTTCGACGTGGAGAAAATGACAACGGAGGCCCACGTGCTTTAATTGATTTCACGGTCATGTCGCCGGCATGATTTCTGCTTTTAGCCGTGTTCCGATGTTCAGCCCACGGAAAAAAACTTTGTCAATATGTAGAAATCAGATACACCCCCTCCTGGTGACAGACGCAGCCTGAAGTGACGTTATTGTAGATGTCTTTATGTGGCATTTGAAAGGCATACATGTACACATACGGGGGCAAGGTGGAGAGATCCCGCTCCACCCAATGTGTAAACAGTTGCCAGCGTGTTAGGCAAGGGGGACTGTGGGCCAGGTTTCGACGATTAACTCTGCGTTGAGTACTTCCTGAAAGGTAAATTACTCCATGCAAGGTAAAGGTAAAGTAGTTATTACGACAGATTCCTTCCTAACCAACCCCATTTTAGTGCATCGGGACAGCCTGTTTATAGCCGACAGAGTTTGAAGCCCCTAACCTGCGTCTGCCTTGGTTTGAAAGGAAGACCTTCAGGCAGATCATGTCATGGCATTTTTCTTGCAGTAGACATGCATCGAAGACATGCTGACACTGACATGTATAACACCACATTTGTTATTGAAGGAAATGTATAGAATGTTGATGTGAATGAGGTGTGTGATTGATACACACAGTTTCTAGCTGAGGGGGAGGTCCAGGGCAGCTCCTGCCTTGCTATGCTGGGCCTGGAGCCTGTATTTAAGTTTTGTGCATTTAAACCTGCATTTGTTGCGATGGTTCCTTCATGAACCTCAATTATTGAAAACAGGGAAGAATTGAAATATATCCTAGTTGGTCAGCTACACTTTGCGTCCAACATAGCTGCATAGCTATCACTAGGAGGACTTACCTGAAGGTATGGCCTCTTTATGGCAAAACTCTTAATAAGGGTTTAAGGGTAAACTTAAACTAACCTCAGTAACATAACCTTAATGCCCAAACTTAACCTAGCCCTAAAGTCTAACTTGAATTACTTTATTCCAGAACCTGAATGTAAACCAAGTTGGGTAATGGTTGGGGTAATGTTCAGTGTTATGGTAATGGTTAGTGTTAAGGGTAATGGTTAGTGGTTAGGGGTAGGGGTAAGTCAGGGTTTGGGGGTTATCGAGAATATTGTTTTTGGGTCCCCACAAGGATATGAAAACACATGTGTGCGTGTCTGAAGGGTTGGGGGAGCATTTCCATCCAGCATGGACAAATACGGTGTATCTTCTGTATTATCTCCTATCTGGTGTCAAGCCACGGTTCCCGGCTTCGGATAAACATTTCCCCTGGCAGGATGTCAAACGGCAAGCCAGCTATGTCAGGTGGGTTGGAGGATTCATTCTCCGCATGCTTGACACGCGCCACGCAACACTGGAACAACAGAAAGAGATTGAGGTATGTGTTTATGCACACGCATGTTTGTGCACGTATGTGTCTGTGCGCGTGCATGTGTGTCTGTTTGTGTGAGAGAAGTCCAGTTTTTACTAAACATGTGGGGACCAGAGGTTAAGAGGATAAGATTGGGGTTATGTTGAGGGTTAACGAATAAGGGGTCACACCAAGAAACATCCAAGATTTACAGTGTAACTAGATTTAGAAAATTATTCAAATGAATTAAAACAGTATAGAGGGAAATCAATGCAGCAAAGTTATATACATCTGTCTGTCTACGGTCTGTTTCCTGTCTGTCACCTGTCTGTCCGTCTTCTCTCAGTCCGTCTTCCCTCAGTCTTCTTTCAGTTCATCTTCTCTCAGTCTGTCTTCTCTCTGTCTGTCTTCTCTCATTGCATCTTCCCTCAGTCTTCTTTCAGTCTGTTTCCCCTCTGTCTGTCTTCTCTCAGTCTGTCTTCTCTCTGTCTGTCTTCTCTCTGACTGTGTATCTTTTTGTATCTCTCCCTCACCTCGTTACGGTTTTGATGCCATGTTGTCTGTCTTCCTGTCGATCAGTCAATGTTTGATTTGAACTGTGGGTTTTCTGTTCTATTATGTGAGGGAATGCCCTAACAGGAGGATGGATAGACGAGTCCCTAAGCGGAGTTCATTTATCCAATGTAATCTACAGAACAGAGGTGTTTATCCAGCTTTTGCCAGGGTATACAAACAACATAAACATTTACTAGTAGACATTGCATGTTATATTTTCTTAATGGATTCATGCTTTCTCATGTTTCTGTTGCTAAGAATGCAATTCAGTTCTAAGGAAATGCTATAGAAAAACATCTGGGTCACATCTGTAGCAACCAAAACATGAGAAAGCACGAAAATATAAAAAACTATTTTTGCTAGAATATGTGGAAACTGCTTTCTAAGTGGGGGAAAAGATCTCCTCCATAGACGTTGGTGTTTACCGCTCTCTACATGTGCTTGTGAGAACGTCTCCAAAGTTCATGACGTCACCCTTATTTCTTGGCGTTATGCGAAAGTTAGTTGCTGAATTTGGCTCATGGTGTCAAATCTCTACACACAAGTCTTTGTCAAAATGAAACTACGTAATGAAAACCTTACAGTTTGTTCTATTACCATTTTTACTCTTTCAAAGCAGCAACAACACACTAATATACTTTATAAAAAACACTGCTGTCTTTAGTACCTTATAAAGTATACCTTTAAAATGTTCTCATACAAGCTTCTGTGAAAGATTGATCCAGTGCATCTTCTCACATTTCGATGAACACAAAAAAAGAAGGCCTACAGAAAAATTCTACACAGCTTATTTGTCTGCCATTGCAAATGTTTATAACAACAAAAAACACACAAATAAAATGCGAATTACAATACAGTAATCATTACAAAAAAGTTACTGCGAAGTCTACAAATAGTAACAGTACAATTGCAGTGCAACAGCAAACACGCCGTAGGTTTGTAAGTGGATTGTAAGAGATGTGGTGGAAGGCCATTGTGTGTGTGTGTGCGTGTGTGTATGCAACATTTGCCAAATCAAGTGTTTTCCCAAAGAGATTTAATTTTTGAACAAACTGTCAAACGTTAGAAACAGTGTGCATTGTTTTGCAGAGTGTGTTGCAGAGTGCAAACAGAAGTGCAGGAAATGTGTTTGTTCCATCCATATCCTACTCAACCAGTCTACATAATTTACCTGAGGCCAGCCTCTCTAATAGTGCTGGTTTGGTGGCATTTTATGTCATGATGATTTGGGCCCATGTATCTGTCCCGAATAAATCAGGATTATAGAACTCACTTCTGGCCAATCAGAAACACGCATTCAACCATACTAAGGCACGAGCAATCTTAATCTGGGGTTTTTCATGTTAAGTGTTTTTTGCTTGTAAAGGAACGTCCTCCTCACAGAGATCTGCCAGGACTCATTGAACCTGTTTCCTAGTCTAGGCGTTGGGCTCCACTCAGCGCCCTTGACAAAGGTAATAATTACATGTGTTGACAAGAGTCACCATGTAATTTACACTCCAACTCTCTCGCTTTCTCTGTCCCCTCAGACATGTCACTCGTCACATTCTGTCGAGGGTAAGCTGTCTCCTCCTCCTCTGTCCTTCCTACAACATAACTTCTTTTGTTCACACACACATGCTCCACACACCGACAGACCCACACACACCCACCCACCCAAACACGCAAACACTATCCAGGTGGGGACCATTCTTTAGCCCTAAACCTAACCTTAACCTAACCCAGAATTGTTTTTAGAAAAATACAAGCCCATTTTGAATTTGATACCAGCAACAACTTTAAAAAAAAAAAATCAGTCTGCCTGAATGTCTGTATGCCTTCCTGTCTCTCAGTCTGTCTGCCTTCCTGTCTGTCAGTCTGTATGACTTCCTGTCTGTCAGTCTGTCTGCTTTCCTGTCCCTAGTCTCTAGTCTTTCATGTCTCTCAGTCTGTATGCCTTCCTGTCTCTTCCTGTCTCTTAGTCTGTTTGCCTTCCTGTCTCTTCCTGTCTCTTAGTCTGTTTGCATTCCTGTCTCTTCCTGTCTCTCGGTCTGTATGCCTTCCTGTCTCTTAGTCTGTATGCCTTCCTGTCTGTCAGTCTGTCTGCTTTCCTGTCCCTCAGTCTCTAGTCTTTCGTGTCTTTCAGTCTGTATGCCTTCCTGTCTCTCAGCCTTTTGTCTGTATGCCTTCCCGTCTTTCAGTCTGTCAGCCTGTATGCCTTCCTGTCTTTCAGTCTGTCAGTCTGTATGCCTCCCAGTCTTTCAGTCTGTCAGTCTGTATGCCTCCCAGTCTCTCAGTCTGTATGCCTTTCTGTCTCTCAGCCTTTTGTCTGTATGCCTTCCTGTCTTTCAGTCTGTCAGTCTGTATGCCTTCCTGTCTTTCAGTCTGTCAGTCTGTATGCCTCCCAGTCTTTCAGTCTGTCAGTCTGTATGCCTCCCAGTCTCTCAGTCTGTATGCCTTCCTGTTTAACACACTGACACCAGTGTTTCACATTCTCATAGAATCGTGTAGAAGAAAGTGAGGAGATATGAGTTATGGTTTCATGTCTTCACCTCCTTCGAAAGAAAACAGAATTGTAATGTTCCATACTGAGTCATTTAAGGCTATTCTGTTCTTAGATATTTACATTGAAGGAAGTGCTGCTGAAAGTGTTGCATGCTCATGACAATGGAGCCAAACAGCAGTTAAATATGTCATGCCCCTCATCCCTCCCTTACATCCTTGTTATTCCTCTTCCTCATCCCTCCCTGTCATCCTCCTCATCCCTCCCTGTCATCCTCCTCATCCCTCCCTGTCTTTCTCCTCATCCTCCTCATCCCTCCCTGTCATCCTCCTCATCCCTCCCTGTCATCTTCCTCATCCCTTCCTGTCTTTCTCCTCATCCTCCTCATCCCTCCCTGTCATCCTCCTCATCCTCCTCATCCCTCCCTGTCTTTCTCCTCATCCTCCTCATCCCTCCCTGTCATCCTCCTCATCCCTCCCTGTCTTTCTCCTCATCCTCCTCATCCCTCCCTGTCTTTCTCCTCATCCTCCTCATCCCTCCCTGTCATCCTCCTCATCCCTCCCTGTCTTTCTCCTCATCCTCCTCATCCCTCCCTGTCATCCTCCTCATTCATCCCTGTCTTTCTCCTCATCCCTCTGTCATCCAACTCCTCCCTTCCTACTCTTTTCTTCCGTTCCCTCCCAGACTGTAGAAGGAGCCTGCCACACTGGGTGCCAATAGAACAATGTGTGTGTTGCTCAGTATGTTTCCCATAAGGTTGTAAGTATTAGTTACGACAAGGTACGTTCAAGGTGGCTTCTCAACCAGCTCATGTAAGGAATATGTATGTAGATTGGTAGCTTGGGTGAGACCAAAGGATCATGTATAATCTCGCTAATATACAGACCCCTATCCAAGCCCTCTGACAAACGATGAGGCGAATCATCCGGGAAGGAAACACACTTAATAACAGAATAAGAACACTCACGGATGCAGGCACACACACACAAACACACACGCAAACATAGATTACAATCACACATGTACAGGGGGCAAGCTGAAAACTTTATTGAAAATGCTATGGAGAAACTTTCTCTGGGATTTCTGTCCTGTACTCTCTGAGCAAATCAGGCAACACCTTTAGTAGTGGACAGTGTGGAATGGTTCTAATAATGGATTATTCTCTTACTCTCTGTCTCTTTCTTTCTGTTTCTCTGTGTGTGTCTATGTGTACGTGTATATGTGTACGTGTGTGTGTGTGTGTGTTTATGTGTACGTGTGTGTGTTTATGTGAAAGTGTGTGTGTGTGTCTATGTGTACGTGTATATGTGTACGTGTGTGTGTTTAAGTGTACATGTGTGTGCAATTCAGAGGCCCAGTCGCATGCCTCTCAGATTCCAACCATACTTCAGGGTGCTGCTAAACCAACACCGATCAACGTGATCCCAACCGTCACACAGACAAACAGTCAGACAGACAGTCAGACAGACGGTCAGACAGACGGTCAGTTGGACAAGCCAAGACAGCCAGACACTGAGTCAGGCAACTAGACACCCAGACAGAGTCAGTTGCCTAAATAACCTGGGACAATGCCTAGCCATGACCCTGAAACTTAAATGTAGTTTGCGTGTGTGTGTGTGTGTGTGTGCCACCAACCCCTGACAGTGCAGTATTGGATAGAAGTCTTGATAGGTTTCCGGATGAGGGCAAGTGACAACAAGAGGTGAGGACTTTCCATTTAAATTAAGATCGTAATGAAAATGACTTGCATCACCCTCATGGCCAGTAATAAAGTCATAGCGTGACGGCAGAAAGCCGTATGCTGTTTATACTGAGCAAGACGGCAGAAAGCCATAAATGGTGTTTATATTGAGCAAGACGGCAGAAAATCCATAGTTTCGGCCTGAGCGCAAGCTTCCCTGTGTCTTTCTGACGAGAAAAGCCATAAACTGACTAAGATCCTGTGTGTGATAGACGAGGTCGCTAAGTGTGGTTTTCGGTCATGAGTCTACCGTTCAGGAATGGCTGTATACAACAAAGGGGGAATTTTTCGGCAACTTAATGACACCATCAGTGACATCATTAGGTGCCGTAGTGTCTACCTGAGTCTCTCTGGCTCTCCTCTCTGACTGTCACTGTCTCGCTGTCGTTTAGAACTGAAATTACCATGTTGGCTCTGCCCTCAGTGGATTTCAAATTCTTCATGGGGCTGTACAACCTAAAGGAAAATACTGTGTGTGTGTGTGTGTCTCTCTCTAATGTTGTCAGAAATTTGACAGCAGGTTCTGAAGTGCAGCTCATTTTCTTTTTTTGGAATCCAATATGATTCTCTCTTTTTCTCTTTTCTCTCTCTACCTTTCCCCTTCCCTGTCTGTGGTTAACGATAACAATGTTATTACATGCTTACAGGAGGTCATGTGCACGTGTAAGTGTCTGTGTACCTCTCTCTGCCTGTCTCCCTCATCGTCTTCCTTACTCACCCCCCGCCCTCCCCCCTCACCCTGCCTCAACGGGGCCCCTCTCCCCCAACTGCCTCCACGGTTACCCTCCCCAGGTCATTACACCTAAGTGCACATGTCAGTGTGCAAATTACAGGACAGCCTGCACACGTTTGTTTTTCTCCAAATGGGCAACGTTGATAGCACGCAACAAATACACGCACCCTCGCTTCCTCCTGTCCTCTCGCTCTTCGCCTCTTCCTCTCTTAACCCCCGCATTGCCAGAGAACAACCCTTAGTCGTGGTATTCTGGCAACGACTCACACCTCCCGGTGCCTGGATGCTTAAATATACACTTTCAAGTTTCAGTTTCGCGTTTTAATGTTAATATGCAAAATGCAAGTTACATTTGCAAGACAAATATACAACAACATTCTTACTTCTGGGGTTAGAAGATCAGAGGGGGTAAGCATCAATATCAGTAATGATCATTAAATATTTTAATAATAATAAACAATAAGGATTACAGTGGGTAGGACAATAATTCCAATGACAATGTGTGTATATCTTAATAATAACAATAACGATATCAAATTGAATAAAAAAAAAAATAATCAATAGTAATTGCAGCTAATGCAACAATAATATAACGGTTTGAGTGAACAATGGTATTGAATTATCTAAACTATAGTTAACAAACAGCACTCTCACAAAAGTAGACAATGATCTGTGACATTTTAATGGCACAGACGGTTCGGCCTGTGTGACGGTCGTAGTGTGCGGCAGAACCAAAAGCAGACATTCTTGTATAAAGAAAAGGTGAGTTTAATCCAAAAACATAAAACACGACAACACGAACTGTGAACGTAGAAATGAAAGGTTTTAACTAACATAAAAACAAATTACAAATAACATGTAGTGTATTCACTTGAGATTTAATTAAACAAAAGACAAACCGTGAAGTTGTGACACAAACACAAACAATAAACCACACTGAGCGTGGCTGTAGCCTAGCCTAAGTAGGCTCCCCAATCAGAGTCAATTGAATGCAGCTGCTCTGACTGGGGAGCCCACAGCGGCATGGAGATGGCTAGAGGCCTCTCCATGTGACATGCCCTGAATGGGAGCCCCAAAGCACAGAGATGGCTAGGGGCCCGCATCTAGGACATGACAGCCTGGTAGGCCTGAAATTCCACTCATAGATGTAAAAGTAAACAAATGTGAAATGCAACAACAATAGTTCGGAATTAAAACAGTTCGGAATTACAATAGTTCGGATTTACAATAGTTCGGAATTACAATAGTTCGGTATTACAATAGTTCGGAATTACAATAGTTTGGAAAACTCAGCTGGCTAACACAGTATAAAGGCAAACAGATCCAATCTCAAGGTGGTCACGCAGTATTCGAATGACATAGAAATAGTTATAAGGTTGTCCTTTGTTCACTGAAACCAAAGGAAAATAGCTTGAACCCCTTCTGGTATACCATGCTATAATTGCTACCTTTTGACTGCCTTACCTGTATAGTGAGTATGTGGGCCCTCACCAGCCTTATAAACATGTCGAAAAACTCTCAAGGTAACTCTTTCACCTGGGTTGTCGTAGAGCAGTGTTTACTATACAACTCATCCTTTCTGCTCTCTTCTGTCAACAGGAATGGCGTAGGACGACCCAAGTGGTCTTCTTAACCCTTTGAGCACGCTCAGTTCCGACAATGATACACATCCCCTCGTCTGGTGAAGAGTGCCAAGCACTAATCTGGCCTTTCTTCTCGGGAGGCCGTGTATCTGAAAGGAAGACAGCGTACTATGAAAACAGAGTGCTGATGTGTGGCTCCACCAGCCAGCGGGCTGTTGCGCTACTATATACAGGCTGCTTAAAGACACATTTAGTGATCACTAAGGCAATGAGATCCGATTCACCTATTTTATGAGTCAGCTGTCTCAGTCACAGCGGACAGATAAGAAATCCCTCACTCCCCTGCTCATGCGAGCTGGACAAAAGGAGGGTGTGTCCCAAATTACACCCTACTTCATACTTCCGACAATGCGACGACCTACAAGATGAAACACACTTTACACTTCCTGTAATTTTCCCAGTCATTGTGACGGTCCTTTTCTTTGGGCGCTGTAATTTCCTCAGCTGGCTCTTTAATAACCACCTGTTGTTGGTGAGAGCTGGCCGCCGTCTGAGGGAGACGCAAATCTTCGACGACCCGAGACCCTTCTTATTTCTTTGACACTCTCGTGGTTGTTTGTGTTCGCTTGTGCAAACCCTTCTAACCTACTGCATCCTAAACATACAACCCATGTGGAATCCCTGGTCTCCCTGTCATAACCCTGTCATAATCTCAACCTATGTTGCCCTTCAATCACTTGACCTTTCACCCCAGAAAACACGGCTACTATTCAAGAAACCAACTATTTTTACCTTTATACCTTTGATGTCCATAAGTATCAACAAGTATGCCTTCCTCCTTTTCTTTCTCAAACACTTGAGTGTGCTGTTTCTAAACAACTCTCTTCTTATCTGTTTCAGAACAATGTTCTGGACCCTAACCAATCAGGTTTCAAGACGGGTCACGCGACCAAGACTGCTCTTCTTTGTGTCACAAAGGCTCTCCACAATGCCAAAGCAAACTCTCTTTCCTCCGATGTGAAGCTCATTTATCATTCTGCTGCCTTTGACAATGTGAATCCACAGATTCTGCACACCCTCAGAGCCGGGGGTCTCAGGTTCTGTTAGATCCTCTCCACACCCTCAGAGCCGGGGGTCTCAGGTTCTGTTAGATCCTCTCCACACCCTCAGAGCTGGGGGTCTCAGGTTCTGCTTACTCTTGGTTTGCATCCTACTTGGCAGGCCACTCCTCCCAGGTTGCATGGAGCGGGTCTGTGTTGGCACCTCGCACCCTTACTGCAGGGATCAGTCCTTGGCTCACTCCTTTTATCTCTCTACACCAGGTCCCTTGGCACTGTCATATCTGCACATCACATGTCCTATCATTGTTATGCTCATGACACTCTATTACATTTATTCCTATTTATTCTCTATTACACTATTCCTCTCATTTCCCCCTTCTGATTCCCTGGTTGGATGTCAGCCCACCACTTCGAGCTTAACCTTGATAAGACAGAGTTGCTCTTCCTCCCGGGGAAGGCCTTCCCTCTCCAAGGTCTGTCCATCACAGGTTACAACTCCACGGTGGTCCTCTCACAGAGTGCAAAGAACCTTGGTGTGACACTCGACAATAACGTGTTATTTTCTGCAAACATCGAGCAGTGACTCACACTTGTAGATTCAACATCTGTAAAATACGAAGCGGCTCAGGTTCTGATCAAATCCCTTGTCGTCTCTTGTCTGGACTATAACAACACACACTTGGCTCCCTGCTTGTGCCATCAAGCCCTTGTTACTGATCCAGAACTACAACAAAGGAGCAGAGGTGTATTTTATAGCTGACTCTTGTGCCCTGAAGAAGGTAGGTGGTCATCTTTCCAGGGACACAGCAGAGACAAATAGGGGCTTCCTGTCCATACCTAAAGGTCGCTGTTATTGACCGTGAGGTCAGGACAATGAAGAGAATTGGAGGGGGAGAAGAGAACATTCGGAGTGATATTGTCACAAAAATACCTTAAACCCACTTTCCTTCTTTCATTCAAAATAAATTGAGTAGATTTTGAGTAAGGCAAGGACATTGTATAACGGCAGATCCATTGACACCTGTCTGGTTGTAGGTCATCCATTCAATCCTAGACTAACGCTGGTTGAGAATGTTCAAACTCTGGTGGGTTAAATAAAAAGGTGTGGCAGTTCCCAATGTGCCAGAATTCGGTCGGTGGTGAAGAAATCTGCAGTCAGGATTACTTCACATTTCGGGATGTGCTTTTCCCAGAAGGTTTATGAGTTGATTGTCGACACTTGGTACAAAAACCCCACGCAAGCGAGTGATAACGTGAACAGCTATACTCTGCCAGTAGGCCTCGCATGTGAAGCTATAACACACACATCTGCAAATATTGCGTACACACATTTACTCTGGGAGGACTAGCATTTTTACACACATTAATAACAAAGCTCTGTCTCACATGTAGACACAAACAAATCTACTCACAAGTGTTTGCCCTCGCACGTCTCACATGAATGTTTCCCCTTTTTGTTTAGGATACATGAGGCAAACATAAACTGTGGCTCTCAGACTTTAGTGTTGTTTGCACAGTTCTCCAGATTTGACATGAGCAAACAGGATGAGATGCCCCTTAGTAGAGGGGTTATTCCAGGGTAAGATAAGGGATGGATTGGTTGGGTTAAAGAGAAAACATCCTCAGGGGGTAAAAAAAGAAACATCCAACCCTGTTCCCGTCAGTGGATGAAGACACTTAACAACGCAAAGCAACACAAACACCTATGACTCGTCAGTTACTGGCCAATCGATGAGAGAACTAACTTTTTCAGGAAACCACACAGATTTTTAGCAGGCAATCAGATAATTGGACCATGTAAGAAAGTTGCCTATCTTAATGTCCATTTTAAAATAAAGGTAATCTACATTTAGGCCCAAACCCTTGTTGCTACTATGAACTAGTTGTCAATGTAGTTATAGCAGTAAAAATACATGCAACATCAAACCTGTAGTATACATTTAATTTACCACACCCTTTAGGAAATCGGCATTAAGGTTTCCAACAACAAAGTTTGTAAATTACTTAGTTTAACTTGCTATGACTGTGATAAGTGGTTGTTTACCTACTTTACCAATTTGACTCTTCATCTATTTTAATTGTTAATAGTTTCATTGGCTTATGCTGAAGAATGGGAGGAGTTGTTTAAACATCTGCCTGTGAGGCACCAGCGCCCCCTGGGGTGCAATCAAGGGAAACTTGTCACTTGAGCCTTTTAAAATCTTTGAAATATGAGTAAGGCTATTTATTTACAATTAAAGGACCAGTGTTGTGTTTTTAAAAAGGCTTGGACGTGTAAACAAAAATAGGTAAAGGGTAGCTGACACTTTCTAATTCTCTGTAGGTCCAGTAAAAATATTAAAGATGTTGCATTACATATGAAATAACCCACTACAATGCAATTTACAATCACCTAGTTAACTTATGGTACAAGAAATCAAGTAAAAAAATCTAATGCAAGGGAGAATAAGGTAAAGGGAGCAAAGCTCAGGTGAGGAAATGAAGGTGGATGTATGGAACAGAAAGTTGAAGGTGAGGACCACCAGGTGAAGGTGGGGAGAGAGAGGTGGAGGTGGGAAGAGAGAGGTGGTGGTGGGGAGAGAGGGGAGAGATAGGTGGAGGGGGGAAGAGAGAGGTGGTGGTGGGAAGAGAGAGGTGGAGGTGGGAAGAGAGAGCTGGTGGTGGGGGTAGAGAGGTGGAGGTGGGAAGAGAGAGGCGGTGGTGGGAAGAGAGAGGTGGTGGTGGTAAGAGAGGTGGATATTGGAAGAGAGAGCTGGTGGTGGGGGTAGAGAGGTGGATGTGGGAAGAGAGAGGTGGAGGCGGGAAGAGAGAGGTGGTGGTGGGGGTAGAGAGGTGGATGTGGGAAGAGAGAGCTGGTGGTGGGGGTAGAGAGGTGGATGTGGGAAGAGAGAGGTGGAGGTGGGAGTAGAGAGGTGGATGTGGGAAGAGAGAGGTGGGGGTGGGGGTAGAAAGGTGGATGTGGAAAGAGAGAGCTGGTGGTGGGGGTAGAAAGGTGGATGTGGGAAGAGAGAGATGGAGGTGAGAATATAAGGGTGAAGGAGAGGGGAAAGGAAACAAGAGGTCACTGGGGTAACAGACAGTGTTGTGTCTGTGTGTGTATGCGCTTAATGTCGAAAACATTTAGGGCCGGTTTCGCAGCAAAGATTATGTTTAGTCTAGGACTAAAAAATCAAGTTCAATAGTAAACATTGAGCTTGTTGTTTCAGTCCTAGACTAGGCTGTGTGTGAAACCAGCCCAAGGTGTTTACTTTAGAAATCTCGAATGAATCCTTTACCAGCTAAAAACGCCCCAAAACCATTTTGGTCCACAAATGCACCAACAGGGGGCGCTCTCATGACTCAACTTCTCCTGTCGGCAAAAACTGGATATTGTCTTCTCAAAGTGATTTTTGAGTTTGTCCCGCAAGAGGTCCAACCTTTCTGGCTAGAACATTCTAGTTGATGTTTGGTCGGATCCAGAAAGTCATATTAACTCCATTATTTCAGCCTGTGACACAACTTTTATTTTTAAAGAATTCCCGAATAGTCTCTAAAATGTCTTTCCAGTACCCATATGCTTACCGCGATGAGGCAGTTGTAAGTAACACGCTAGCTTCTTAGCAGCTATTTGGTCAGCTAGCCATGCCGTTTCCTATTGAATGGAGGAGCTAGCCAGCAGCTACTTTACCATGTACAAGTACTGGCTAGCCACAGTATTCCTCTTTGTTGATTTTGAAAGCTTAGATCTATCCAATGTATCTGCGGGGTGCTAGCTCATATCTAACGTAACAACCGGCTAGTTAACGTTTTCTAACTGTTTACTAGTTGTAGCAGACCAGCATTGCTAACCAAACCTCAAATGAATGAATCAGTTACCACAGCTTAGGTCGCGTTATGTTGGCTTTGTTAAATGTTAGCTTGCTAGCTGCTAGCAATACGCCTGCATTGGTTGACTACATAGCTAGGTTACTAGCTAACGTAAACTCGGTTCATCATGCTTTCACATACCAACTAACGACAAAATGTGAATGATTAAATGTAAGGTCAGATTGTTGCTTCGCATTTACGATATTATCGGCCTTTCTTGCCACAGGTGGAGGATTACCATGGCCAAAAAATACCAGACCCGTACAGCTGGCTAGAAGATCCAGACAGCGAGAAGACACAGGTAAACGCCCATCTGTCAATTCACCCCTAAAGATACTGGCTGTGCACGTAAGCCCCACTGACTTAAGGATGTTGGATTACATTTTCGCCTTAATTTGTCTAGGTTAATAACAATTACATGTATTCTAAAAAGCCCTTTTTACATCAGCATTGTCACAAAGTGCTTTTACAAAACACCCAGCTTAAAACCCAGAAGAGCAAACAACAGAAGTCTTGATACACAGTGGCTAGGAAAGACTCCCTAAAGGAGCCGAAATTTGGGAAGAAACTTAAAGGGAACAAGCTCTGATTCTTTTTCTGGCTGTGCTGAGTAGAGGACATGTTGTTGTTTTCCCAGGCTTTTGTCAATGCTCAGAACCAGCTGACGTTGCCTTTCCTGGAGCGCTGTGAGGTGCGGGACCTGTTCAAGGAGCGTATGACGGAACTCTACGACTACCCCAAATATAGCTGCCCCTTCAAGAGGGGGAGCAGGTTAGATAAAAGAGTGGGGTTTATGATTGCTTGTAATGAGACGTGTTTTAAATGTGTGTTCACTGAAGACCAAATGTTTTGTTGAGGAACAATTCCTGGGGTGGGGTCCTTCGGTCATTCCACTATTCTGTTGCAACATGCCTGTCAGCCTTACACCATGAACTGTCATTTTAGTTGTTTACCTGAACATTGTACCAGAGTATAAATCGTAATAAATCTAACAGAAGCAGATATCATTTAATTGGGATGGACCTAAAGGCAATTGTCCAATAAAAACCTCATACATTTTGAACGAAATAATTTAGCAGTCAGGACTGCATTCATTTCACATGAGAGGTCCTGGTAATTGAACCCCCATCTTGGCCTTCTGAGCATCAGGCTCTAGCACCTAATCTCTGGAACATCAAAACGCGTAGTTCCACGGTCTCATTGCTGTCCGGTCCCAATTCTTGTTCCCGCAGGTATTTCCACTTCTATAACACAGGCCTTCAGAACCAAAGTGTCATGTATGTTCAGGAGAGTCTGGAGGCAGAGCCTGCGGTCTTTCTAGATCCAAACACTTTCTCTGAGGACGGGACGGTAGCTTTACGAGGTGGGGGACATGTGATTCTCTAGTTATCTTTGCTAAAACATGTGTCTAGTATTATTAAGAAAAATTATCTGCATGTTACTGACTGTATTAGTGGCCACGCTGTCTGCTTGTATAGTGTCATTGCTACGGTAACACAAAGTGGCATGGCTACGCTGTCTGCTTGTAAAGTGTCATTGCTACGGTAACACAACGTGGCATGGCTACGCTGTCTGCTTGTATAGTGTCATTGCTACGGTAACACAACAGGGCATGGCTACGCTTTCTGCTGTTATAGTGTCATTTCAGTCTTGGAAGGTCAACTTATTTTTCTTTTAAATTTTTACTTGTTAGTTAATTGCGGTCAGTCACTGATTTGACAACAAGGTTAACCCCTCCCCCTGGAACTGACAGACATGCGGTCCAGTGCAGTTGGCGCAACGGCACGTGTCAAGATGACGTAGCACTGTGCCAGGGCTGAAGGGGTGGATGTCTCGATATAACTTCACGTGAAGGCCTGGTCCTCCTCTGACTCGGCTTGTTTTGGTGCCTCAGGATACGCGTTCTCAGAGGACGGAGAGTACCTGGCGTACGGCACCAGCGCCAGCGGGTCGGACTGGGTGGAGATTCACTTCCTGCAGGTGGATGGAGCCGTGGCCCTCAAAGACAAACTGGAGAGGGTGAAGTTCAGCTGCATGTCCTGGACCCACGACGGGAAGGGCCTGTTCTACAACTCCTACCCCAAGCAGGAGGGCAAAAGTGATGGTGAGGGGGGCTACTTGGTTTTTGAAAATGTTCATAATATTTAATTTACATCTAAGTGTTGTACCTCACAGACTCATGGAGGACATAAATGCCCCCTATAAACGCCTTACCTTAGCATGCTGGTCAGTGCAGGTTCCAAGCCACCTTGTCTGCAGACATCTCGCCTCACTTTTACACAGTATGGAACTCCGTCCGGTGTTGTTTGGTTTGGCCGGCTGCAGCCCTGCCTGTCGTCATGTCCGGTTCCTCTCATCACCTCTAGGGGGCAGACATGACATGATGCCCTTTCTATCCTGTCTGTCCTAGGGACCGAGACGTCCACTAACCTCCACCAGAAGCTGTACTTCCACGTGTTGGGGACCCCCCAGTCCCAAGACTGCCTGTGTGCCGAGTTCCCGGAGAACCCCAGGTGGATGAGCGGGGTGGAGGTACGGTGCTGGATTCAGGGCAGGTAGCCTAATGGTTAGGGCATCTGTCCGGTAACTGAAAGGTTGCTGAATTTGTTTAAGTCTTCAGACACTTGCCAAACAGCCTGTTACTTGACTGTTGGCCCCGGGCTAGGCCACCCTGTGGGCCCCGGGCTAGGCCACCCTGTGGGCCCCGGGCTAGGCCACCCTGTGGGCCCCGGGCTAGGCCACCCTGTGGGCCCCGGGCTAGGCCACCCTGTTTGCCCCGGGCTAGGCCACCCTGTGGGCCCCGGGCTAGGCCACACTGCTCTGGGAGCGACTCGGGCACTGTGTCCGTTTTAACCCTTGTGGGAAAACTAGGTGTGTTTCATTTCGGGAATCACTGAACCTATCCATTAGCTTAGTCAGCCGGGTGTGGTACTGGGCTTCCTGTCCCCAGGAACATGACCCCCTGACGCACTGGATGTAATTAGTTGACTAATCATGGAGCACACCTGACTCCGTTGAGGATTAAAACAAGCAGATGAATGCCTCCAGGGGCAGAGACTCTGGATGCGGTATCGCATTTGTCGATTATTTGATGTTTAGAATTGCCTCTTTGGGAAAAAAACAACCGTGCTTTCTTTAGCGGGTGGTGTTGCTAGGGAAAGACTCTGACCGTTTTCTGCTTGGTCCTGCACCCTCCCTGCAGGTGTCGGATGACGGTCGCTACGTCCTCCTGTCCATCAGAGAGGGTTGTGACCCAGTCAACCGGCTGTGGTACTGCGACCTCCAAAGCACCCCCCAGGGCATCACAGGTACCAGTCCGTCCACACCCCTCATCACCCCATCCGTCTTCCCTCATGCAGCGACCATATGACCTTCCAATGACAGCCCTGGTCCATAAATTACCATTACCCACTGTAGATGAAGCGTTTTTATTTACAGTAGTTTAGCTGATGAGTATTTACGTTAAGTAGATGATACGTTGCCTTACTAAGACTATTTACATTTTGTTTACATTAGATAGCGTGGTGTCTTCCTACGCGTATTTCAGTTTTGTTGGTGTTGCCAACAAAAATCTGTCTCTTTCTTGTAGGACTGTTGCCGTGGGTAAAGCTGATTGACAATTTTGATGCGGAGTATGAGTATGTGACCAATGAGGGCACAGAGTTTACCTTTAAGACCAACCTGGAGGCCCCACGCTACCGCCTCATCAACATCGACTTTGCACGTCCCTCCCAGGTCAACTGGAAAGAGCTCATCCCCGAACACGACAAGGATGTCATCGGTAAGTCACGTCCTGGACATTGTCAGTCAGTCGTTACACGGGTGTATGACTATACATGACGGGTATATGACTATACATGACGGGTGTACGACTACATGACGGGTGTATGACTATACATGACGGGTGTATGACTACATGACGGGTGTATGACTACATGACGGGTGTATGACTACATGACGGGTGTATGACTTCATCACTGTACATGACGGGTGTATGACTTCATCACTGTACATGACGGGTGTATGACTATACATGACTGGGGTATGAGTATACATGACGGTGTATGACTATATGACTACATGGCGGTGCATGACCGTATCACGTGTATGACTATGATGATTGACTATATAACAGCGCATGACGTTATAAGACCGTTAATGACGTCTACTAGATTCTACTGAAATATAATTTTGAATGTTCTCCATGTCTCCGTGTGTCTCCCTCATCTAGCCTATTGCTCTGTGGGGGGATTTTAATAGCATACTCCTCGTGTGCTCTCTCTCCTCAACTCCTCAAACGCCTTTGGAGCAGGAGGCACAACTGGCTTTCTCACCCAATGAGTTTACTTGTCTCCCACCTCCCTCTCTCTATCTAGTGTTCGCCACCTGTACCTACTCTAGCTTCCTGTTTGTCTGTTTCCTGCACGACGTGAAGAATGTGCTGAAGATGTACCGTCTGAGCTCGGGGGAGGAGCTCCGGACCTTCCCCCTGGATGTGGGCTCTGTAGTGGGCTTCACCGGACGCAAAAGGGACTCCGAGATTTTCTACTACTTCACATCTTTCCTCTCGCCAGGTACTCATGCATGTTTACACCACTGTGCAAATACACACATTAATAGGTTACACCTCCGTTAAAATTGTTTACTTTGTTACCACTGTCATCAAGACTCTACTACTACTCTGGAGCAATATTGGTTGTAAAAAAAGTGATTACTTTATTTGTGGCAGTCTAACACACACAGTCGAACACAGCCGGCGTGAATCACCAGCTATACAGCAGGTAAGATAATTGATCTGGGCTCTGATCTCTCTTGTCCAGCCATCATCTACCACTGCGACCTGACGAAGGATCCTTTGCAGCCACACGTCTTCCGGGAGGTCACGGTCAAGGGCTTTGATCCCTCTGACTATCAGACAACTCAGGTAAGACTTGTTTTTCTGTGTGTCTGAAGGCTCGTGACACATATAGGTGCTTGGTTTGCCTTCAGACGCGGTAGAAATGAACAGCTCTCAGACGAGTCACGGTTAGCACGGTGGCCGGAGGGACGGTGGAAGACGAGTTCTACGCATGCACAAGGAAAGAAGTCTCTCTCCCTCCTGGACTTGTGCTAGCGGTCTTTTCTCACATTTTCTGATCCGTTCAGAGGTTGCGATTAACGTCAGCACTTTTCACATCAGAGTGTTTTCAGAGAGTGATTATGATTAGTCCACAGACCAGCTGGTGAGGACATGAATGTAGTGTCGTACGGTCTGGCTCCAACTCAGCAGCACAACCAACAGAGGGGAAGGAGTCTTCATGGGAACAAACCTGTGCATGTCCTCCGTGTGCCCAGGTATTCTACCCCAGTAAGGACGGTACTGAGATCCCCATGTTCATCGTCCATAAGAAGGGGCTGAAGCTGGACGGCTCTCATCCGGCCTTCCTGTATGGTTACGGCGGGTTCAACATCTCCATCACGCCCAGCTACAGGTACAACCTCAAGTCATACTGCTAGCTACAGGTACAACCTCTAGTCATACTGCTAGCTACAGGTACAACCTCAAGTCATACTGCTAGCTACAGGTACAACCACAAGTCATACAGCTAGCTACAGGTACCACCTCAAGTCATACTGCTAGCTACAGGTACAACCACAAGTCATACTGCTAGCTACAGGTACAACCTCTAGTCGTACTGCTAGCCACAGGTACAACCTCTAGTCATACTGCTAGCCACAGGTACAACCTCAAGTCATACTGCTAGCTACAGGTACAACCTCAAGTCATACTGCTAGCTACAGGTACAACCACAAGTCATACAGCTAGCTACAGGTACCACCACAAGTCATACTGCTAGCTACAGGTACAACCTCAAGTCATACTGCTAGCTACAGGTACAACCACCAAGTATTGTTTCGTGCGTCTTGTTTAGACAGTAAAAGGAATGGCTGTTTGTCTCCTAGTGTTTCACGGCTGATATTTGTTCGACACATGGGAGGCGTGTTGGCTGTAGCGAACATCCGAGGAGGAGGGGAATATGGAGAGACCTGGCACAAAGGTTACACACGACCCCTCTCCACACGAAACTCTGGGAGTTTTAAACACACAAACGACCCCTAATATCACGTGTACACCCCCCCTGCCCTTCTGTTTGTCCATCCAGCGGGGATGCTGGCCAACAAGCAGAACTGCTTCACGGACTTCCAGTGTGCCGCAGAGTATCTCATCAAAGAGGGCTACTCGTCCCCCTCTAAGCTCACCATCAACGGAGGCTCAAACGGGGGCCTGCTTGTAGGTACGTCGCACAGTGATGACGTCACTCAATTTAAAGCAATGCTGTGGTCAGGGACCGCACTTCCAGTCGGTAGACTTACCCTGACACTGGAATGATGTCGCCGAGGACGGAATGTCTGTCTGCGGAAATGTTACATTCGTGAGCCACTTCATCGGGTACGCCTGCTCGCTGACGCGAACAGCGACATTGAGTTGTTATTAGGGCATCCATTAGAATGTGGAAGACATGTGATTTAGGTGTGACATGATTGTTGGTGGCAGATGTGGTGGTTCCAGCGTCTAACAGCTGACCTCCTGTGATTTGTACACACTACAACCTCAGGAATGCATAGAACGGAGCGATAAACAGTGAGCAGCTGTGTTATGTGTGTGGGGGGGGGTACGCCTCGTTAATGAGAGCTGTCAGAGAACTGACAAAAGCCACGAATATTCCTACCAATATTGCTATTCAGGAGGTAGTCTCAGAACACACAAAGCACTGAACCTGGAAGCACGCAGGGCAGAACAGGGTCCTAGACGATACTAGGAAGTGATGGTGTCTCTCGCTTCCTGTCCGCCAGCCGCCTGTGTGAACCAGCGACCAGAGCTGTTCGGCTGTGCCGTTGCCCAGGTCGGCGTCATGGACATGCTCAAGTTCCACAAATTCACCATCGGACACGCCTGGACCACCGACTTTGGCTGCTGCGAGGTCAAGGAGCAGTTCGACTGGCTCATCAAGTGGGTGCAAGTGGTACCCTACTTCCTAAGGCTATAGCCGATGACCTGTTGGATAGTGTGTTTACGCGAGTGCCAGGAAAGTAGAGGCGGTCGTTAATGCACGCCCAGCGTCCCCTGGGAGTCTGACGCGCTGACGTTCCCCGTGTTCCCCAGGTACTCGCCTCTCCATAACATCCGGGTGCCCGAGGGCGAGGGCGTCCAGTACCCGGCCGTCCTCCTCCTCACGGGCGACCACGACGACCGCGTGGTTCCTCTGCACTCCCTGAAGTACATCGCCACCCTGCAGCACGCCGTAGGACGCTGGGCGGGTCAGACCAACCCGCTGTTCATCCACGTGGACACCAAGTCGGGCCACGGCGCCGGCAAGCCCACCAGCAAGGTCATCCAGGAGGTGGCCGACACGTATGCCTTCATCTCCCGCTGTCTGAACATCTCCTGGGTCAAATGAGGAGGGTGGGGGAGGTGCCCGGGATATCTTCCCAGGTCTTTCTCCGTGCTCCCTTTCTTTCACCCCCTCGTCTTCCCTCCTCTTCGTTGTCTTTCATACGCGTTGACCACCTGTCCCGTTTCATAAAGGGTAACTTCGGATCTCTGTTCAGTTCCCTTCCTCTCTTCCTGTTTCAGGCAGGGCTTTAGGACAATACCACCCCCACCCCCACCAAACCTCCCTCTTCCCCTCGGCCAGCTCCTGCATCTTCCCAACTGTCACCCTTCTGTCCCGTAACGCTGATCCGCGGTAATACCCCGTGGGTATTTTGACTGTTCTAGGCAAAACCTTGTTCGTTGTTGAGAGATGGGTGATACCGGTGAGATGGGTGATACTGGTTAGGACAATAGTTATCAGCCAACACATCAAGGCTGTAGGTGATAGCGACACAGTGCTACCGGCTTCGCAAACAGACCGACATATTTATTTATAAACTGCTGTATTGAAATGCTGTTCAGTAACATCAGCAGGTAAAGGATTTTGACGTCTAGGATTTCAACATTTCACAGTGACTGACGGGGCTGGGTTATTTTGTTGCTTTGTATTGAGGCGAGTGATTGGGTGATCGAATGACTGTGTGGGTGCGTGAATGACTGGGTCTACATGTTCGTTAGCTGACTGATGTTAATTTCTACCTCTCGACATGTGCTGATTGTTTAGCTATCTTGCAAAGGGACGTGAACAAGACAATATGGTGCCACAAATTCAATAAAGTTTTTGAACAGCCTTGTTGTGCACTTTAGTTCTTTTTTTTGTGTTGCTCACAAACCTTTTAACCAAGCAGAAAAATGTAGCATGGTTTTCCAAGTGAGCCTTCATAATAAACCGGCCCGTAGTTAAGGACTAACGAAAAATCTGATTGTATGCCAGGTACAGAACGACATATTACCGCCCCAGGTTTTTAAATTTGAACAGTCAACTAGTAGCAACAGCATCGTACCTACTTGATCGCTTAGCCTACTGCTTTTTTTGTACATGCATGTTACAAACCAAACACTGCGATGGACGTTCACTAGGACGTTCGAGGCAACCGCTGCGGAAACCTGGGCTAGTGCGAGGCAACTGTTTCCGTCATTTGTGCAGCCGCAACAAAATGTGGGCTTTCGCATCCTCAGCACGCCGATATTCCCTGTGGCTATGTAACCATATACATGATTTAAAAATCTACATGATTGAATTACTCCCAAACAGTACTCACGAAGCGGCACGCTTAGGCGAGAGGGGTGACTCCTGTCCTAGCCTGACATGGATCCATCAGGTATTTATGAGGTAAATTCTCTTGTTACGTTTGTTGAACTTGCAGTTGTCCGTGTGCCATAGTCGCCAAGACAGAGCGTGGTTATTTTTGAAATATTTTTCAATTAGGTTACTTTAATTATTTTGGTATTGATAGCAAAATCAGTATGGTTTAATAGGGCGTACCTTTTTTTCTCTCCCTCCGGACAATTCTTATTATGGTAGATTAGCTCTTTTAGTATAGTTAGCTAGCGATCTTGCTAGTTAGTTAGTATCCCGTTTTTTGGATGGGAAAACGGAATACTTTCGACTCGCTACACCAAACCACTGTGTGTCAAATGGGGCCGAAAGTTTGGTAAAGAAAACGCAGTTCACCTATCTCACAAACTGAACAACAAATTTGTGTCAATCATCTCAGGCGGTGCTAATTTTGAATCAATGTGACTTTAAAGATCACAATTAATTGTATAACATATAAACGGTGAGGGACCAGACTCTTGATAATGACTAGAACTCTTGAGCCCATTGCTACTGGTGAGGCATACAATTTCTACCTTCCTGATCTGCCACAAGAGGGCACCCTCGGTAGTGAATCGGGAGTGACCAGCTGTTCGTCGCATTTCCATAGTCCAAAGTTAGTTTCTTTCTTAGTCTTATTTCAATTACAGATATTCGCTGGACAGGTGAAACCAAAGGCCTACAACATTTTCCCAAGTATTGATTTCCCCTAACCCATGTTTACAGATCAGTGTGGATGAAGGACAAAAGGTGAAAAAATGTACATAGCCTACATCTGGTAAACTGTTAATCCTGACCTAATGTTTTCAAGTCAATTATTGTCTCCTGAGTCGTCTCACTGAGGATGCAAGATTACCAGTCTACTAGAGAGACTCTTTTATACCAGTTTTTGCCATGAAACTGCACATGATGTGCATACTACAAATATATATATATATATATTGGCCGTAGAGTTAAACCGTATAGAATGTGTTTTTCTGATAGTGAAATGCTAGATTAAAAAAATACTAATGAGACCTTTTACACAATTGTTGTGGTTATTCCATCAGATCACTCTTCCAATGTAGTCGTGGTTGAGTAGTTCTTTGACCATACTGAGAAACATGTTAGTAAATACAAGATTCAGTGTATTTTATTTTTGAAGGTGAAATAACCATATAAACCAGCACATAAAAGTATGATGAAAGTAAAATATTTTGTATTCATGGTGTGGTTACATGAACTCTTAAAATGTACGGTTCTGACTGAAAGTAGTGCACATGAAACACATCTACAGCTTTTTTTCTGTTATTTTTTCTGTTTTATTTGTTACAAATAGTTTCCATAGACAATCATAAAGCAAGTACAACAAAATACAACAAGGCAAACCGAATGACATCATCAATATCATTACAGGTATAGATTCTAGATTTGAATCCAAACAGTTTATTGAGTGTTTGTTTTTGTTATGGATGAAGTTACATTTTAAATGTGTTGAATGATAAACAATAATAAAATAAAATGTGAAGGGTAATTGTGGAATTAGCATTCAGCTTCACGATTTCAAGACACGCCTAATAATATCATTATCATTTAAAAAATGTCAGACAGTTCCTTTTCAGGCATAGGCTTCAATGCAGTAGCAAAACATGAGGTGAGTAAACAGGGCCAGTTGTATCCCTGGATGAGCAACCAGAACCTGCAGCAGGCAGTGTTGGAGGTCCTCTGTTCCAATGATAATGTCCCCGTACCCCAGGGCACTGAAGGGGATAGTGCCCTGGCTCGCAACAGAGCTTTTTTTAAATTAAAAAACTGGATGTAATTTACTAAAAACCTATCCTATTTATATTTTTTATGCTTTGTACAGCACATTGAATTGCTTCTATTTATGAATTGTGCTTTATGAAGTACCTTGCCTGCCTTTAAACTGTTATAATACGCTGATCTAACGTTCAATGCTATAGGGTCATCAGGCTACATCCTGGTATATGAACAAATACTGGGATTACATTTTTGGCATTTATCTGGTTGGATGCTAACTGCATTTCATTGTTCTGTTCTTGTACTGTTCAATGACAATAAAGTTGAATCTAATCTAGCTTTATTCAAATGGAATAACAGAATATTTTATGGGATAATCTTTGTTCTGTGATGTGTGTAAACTACTGAAAAGAGGTTCACTCTTTTTTCACCAATACATTTTTTTGCTTCACCGAATGCTAAATGTAACTGACTTTTTGGTTGCTATACTAGATCTTTTAGGCCCACCGCTAATTAATGTTCTCATAGTGAAGTTTCATCGTTAATGGACCTATTGCCATAATCTATATATACAGAGAGATATTATACAGAAAGTCTTTTTTAGTATTTTGTTTATTATTTTGTTAATTATTTAACTGATAATACAATCCCTCAGAAAGCTAGCTGGTACATTTTCAGGTATTAATGAAAAACAATACATCATTTTAAAAATATAAATATATAGGTTTTCAGAAAAATATCCCTTTTAGTTTGTCCACAATAAATACAAATTCTTAATACATATTCCCCACTTTTTCATGTTCTCTATCTTTTTTTAAAATAACGTTGCTAAAAATAAACAGTTAATAAATGAACAGGGATATAGGTATATAATATCATAGCAATTTGTAGATTAAAATATAAAATTCATTTAAAAACAATATTCTACAGTCACTATGTTCCAAAATTAAACCAAAAACTAGAGGGAGTTGAACATACGATCATGTCAACTATTCAAAACTCA
The DNA here is from genome assembly GCA_016801125.1 of Novumbra hubbsi. Classification (NCBI taxonomy): domain Eukaryota; kingdom Metazoa; phylum Chordata; class Actinopteri; order Esociformes; family Umbridae; genus Novumbra; species Novumbra hubbsi. The sequence continues at coordinate 11,571 of JACXGK010001544.1, read as the reverse complement.
AAACATCTTCTTCAAAAACAAAAAGCTTTTTCATACACTAAGTGTTTAAAATTGTGTTCAAAATGTTTTGTTTCATTTTAAGAACATGCATGTGTAACGAAAACTATTAGATAAATGACTAGGTTATACACATGAACAAACATACAATGTGGTTCAATAGAGGCTTATTTTAGCTTTTGGATTACATTTGAATAAGTTTCACCTTTCCGTATCACTGGGGAGGGACTGACATGTTTGAATTAATTTATAACAATAGTTTTAACCGGTTGTGATTTTAGATTGCCTCATTAATGTCTTACCAGGCCTATAAACCTATTTTCATGGATTTTACAGGGGGGCTTCTTAAGACGTGAACCGTTGTAACAATTGTCCACCTTAAGATGGCGCTAGTGAGGTCAGTGGCATATTTTATTGCCTACAAACTGGCCTACATGTCGGAAATGGATTCCTTAATTGTGGTATCCGTATTTATTAACGAAAATATCCCAAATCTTAGCAATAACCTTGAATTGATAAATGCACACTTCTACTGTAGCGTTTTTAACAAATTTGCAGCACTTTTCTACTGGAGTTCCACACTGCAGTGACAATCTACTCTCATTCTATATGTTCCAGGGGAGTCCGCTTTCACCCTCCATGGTCTGCTTTTCACCCTACACCCAGATATGGTCATAGGTTTTAGTTGTGATTTAAATCGCGACCACTGGCCACTACAGAGCGGTCCAGCATTTCTTCGTCAGCCATGGTTGGGTGTTTCTGTGTTTTTTTTACACTGGGTTGAACACTGGACTCCCAAGAGGTGAGATTATCAGATTATGCCTTGTGTATGTTCTAAGGCTACAGAACCAGGGGCAGCAACGCAACCCCATAGAATTATTCTGTTTTCAGATGCAGACGTGGTGTTCTTTTTTAATATTGCTTCAACTCCTTGTGGGATAAGAACACAGCACCACGAATTATGAGTGAGGCATTGGAATTCTGTGAGGTTGATTTGGTACTAAGGTCTAGGCATCATGAAGTCTGCAGTGTTTTGGAATGCTGGTTGTTTGTGGAATGTTGTGGGCCTTCTAGCAGGACAACAACCCTGAAAACATACATACATACCAGCCATTGTGGAATGTGTCCAGGTCTGAATCACAACTAAAATGTATGGCGAGGGATGCAATACAGTGGTTGGTGGAGGGAACCCCTCAGACTATGGAGAAGTAGAGCAGTTTGCCACTGATGAGTGAAGGAGAAGTGCCTATTGGCTGCGGATTTAATTTGGGAAAATAAATGTTACCTTCTTAGTAATGATTTGAGGATGGACATTTCTGCCTTAGGGCATTCTATAGCAACAGCTTTGTAGCTATGCAATGGTAGGTGCCCATCTGGGCAGGGTGTGTCCTGCAGGGGTGTATCCACCATATTGTAGGACTAACGGAACCACAGATGTTGAGATGCCGCAAGGTGTCCGTCTGCATGGCTGTGTGGCATGTCGCTATAGGCTGCTAACTACAGGACAGACAAACAGCAGTGAAATTCAAAAAAGTTTCTCTCCAATATTAATTTTGGGTGTTGGATATGTCAAAATGTTTTGTTCTTTTTTTGTAGTAGGGAAAAATAAAAGGATTTTCCTGAGTTAGCGGTGGGCGGGATAGAAACCCAGAAACAGCGCGGCACTGGAGGCAGAGACCTCTGCCCCACCGTAGGGCATCACACTCAACTGTTACCCGGTTCTTCTTCATTCACCATCTCATGTCTGATTTGCAACACAGGGATTTCCTCATCGCAACAATGCAGCAGGTGTGGTTAGTGGATGTTCGAGATGTGTGTCCTCCAATACAATACTTTCCACGGTGTTGTGCTTATTACACCTGTTACACAACCAATTGCCTTTTGCAGTGACATGTCCTAGAGGTGAACACATTCCCTGGCCAAAACCCAAAACTGATCTGGCAGGTGTCTGGCCCACACAAGGGCCCATTCCACCATCTCCTATCACAGCACCTTAGCCTATCACAACGCCCTACCTCCCATCATAAACCCATTAGCCTATCCCAACGCCCTACCTCCCATCATAAACCCCTTAGCCTATCACAACGCCCTACCTCCCATCATAGGCCCCTTAGCCTATCACAACGCTTTACCTCCCATCCTAAACCCCTTAGCCTATCACAACGCCCTACCTCCCATCATAAAACCCCTTAGCCTATCACAACGCCCCATATCACCATCTCCCATCAGAGCACCTTAGCCTATCACAACGACCCATTCCACTATCTCCCATCACAACTCCTAAGCCTATCACAATGCCCCATCACAACTCCTTAGCCTATCACAACGCTCCACCTCCCATCATAAACCCCTTAACCTATCACAGTGCCCCATCACAACCCCTTAGCCTATCACAGTGCCCCATACCACCATCTCCAATCAGAGCACCCGGTTCCTCATCCCGCTCCACAACACCCCAACCTAGTTTAGCCAGTAAGTGGCCCAATCCTTTCATATCCTTATCAAGTAGCCAATTGGTGAAGTGTTGACACTTGTCAGTAAAATGCTATTTAGTAAACATTTGTCACATCTCTCTCTTTCTGTTACTTTTACTCCAGAGGAGGAAATTGGCTTTTGTCAAAAATCAGTATACAGGGCCGTGGCAGTTTCAGGCTAGGTATCTGAATACGTGCTTTGTAATGGCTGGGTATTTTACAATAAATGTGATTGCTTACCTGAAGATGTGAGATGTTTGTGGGAAAATATTACACTAGTTCCTGTGACTTGTATTACCGATTGACAGCTTTAAGAACTCTACAATGAATTACACCCTCAGTAATCTCTGTAGCCTGCGGATATGGCAAATGCTTTGATTAGACTTGGAGATTGTATTGTGAAATTGTCTTAACAAACATAATGTTTTAAGTGAATCTGTTAAGACCTTTTGCTTTTGGTAATTTCTGCCACAGCCCTGTATACTGATTTTTGACAAAAGCCAATTGACACACTACAAAAATGTTGTTAATCTTGTTAAGATTTTGCAATTTTAGACATGGTGAGTAAACCATGTTTTGTTTATAACTATCAAATCAACCTCTCCATCTGTCAGTCCTATGATCCAGCTCCTTATGAATTTGAAAGGGGTTTGTTTGTTTGTTAATTAACTAAGAGGCTACTTGATCTTGCAAAGACTGTTGAAATGACATATAGGTTCTTTAATGTGGTGTTTTTCCTGCTAGCATAATTACTATAATTTTAAAGCAAATGTTTTGATAATTGAAAGATGTAGCCTCTGGTTTCCACCAGTATAGGGTTTTGGGAAAATAGTATTTTCAAAGGTCAGATATATTAATTGACCAATAGGCTAGCCTACTTTATTTACTTATTTTAATAAGAAGAAATTGCACACTAAATAAATGTCTCAATTTAATTATTTTTAATAACGTTTTTATATAACAACCAAGAAATTATAACTTTACGGTTTTTCTTTCTTTTTAGATAATCGATATAGTGTAGTCTAAATATTTTATTGGACCCATCCGAAATATGTTCAGTAGAAGTCCACAGATCATTGATAGTGTCTGTCAACATTGTTTCTTTCTTCAGTAACAAATCCGGACAAATACACGGCTTGTCCCACACGCAGGTTAGATTAAGTTACAGTGTCGTTATAAAATATTCAACGGTGGAAAATCTGATTAAATCCTATGCGTGAATAATCGGCAAGCCTCAGAGACAACCTGAAAAGGACTTTGTAAATATGCAGGTACAGATAGTGTATTTGCGCTTAAACTCTGTGGTGTGCTTTTGATGTGTGCGCTTGTAACTTTCAAACTAACTACGTGTTGACTTGTTTTGTTGGTTATCTCGCCCACAGAAGCTGGTCTAAGGAAACACAATGGCTGCACCGTCGCTCACGGGTTAGCGAAAGATCCTTCTTATGTTTTAAAACTAGGCTATAGCCTATTATTAGTCTCGGCAGCAGGAAGAATTGCATCTGTTCAACGCATGCAGCAACAGTATAGCATAGCTGCTTTCTGTATTGTCTCCACTTGGTAATAGCAATTCCATTGACCTTTATAGCGATTGCAACTTAAATTCAACTTATTTTGTAAGTGAACGAAAACAGGATACATTGGGTATATCTATATAGACGTGTTTTTTTTCAGACGATCAAAATATGTTCCGGTTTCAGCACCTTTTAAACGAAAATTAATATATTTTAATGTAATTTCGTCATTAGGTTCCCGTGTGAATTTTTTTTTTTTTTTTAAGTGAATAAATCAAGACAACATTATTTTTCGTATTTCTAAACAACAACGACCATCAAAAACAATTGTACCAACCGTTGAGAAAGCTCAATTTGTTGAAGTGCTATGCAAGTTGTTAGCATAGGCTCCTCTAGTTTATGTTGCACTCTGACGTCACGGATCTTTAATTCATATTGTGGGGCCTTATATATTATATATATATAATATTTGTTTTAACCAGTTGAAGCATATAAATCAACAAATACACCAACTGAATCATGTAAATAGAACACGTAGTCCAAATTATCGCTTAAATTCACACCGCTTTATACAATGGATTTTTGTCAATTGGGTCTTCAGATTTCTGTTGAACATATTTCAGGCGTTAATCTACTCAAAATCAAAATGTTTATCGGTTCAAACCGGTCCATAGTAGACTTTCCCGATGTGTTTTTATATGGCTACATTGATTTTAATTGTTTAGACTTAGAATTTTTTAAATTTATTCAAAAAGATTTTAAACCAATCAGTCTTAAACCAATTCCAGGAAATGTTTACATTTGATTGTATTTCACACGAATAACTCGTATTAAAACGAATATAGAAGTTGGTTGCATTTTTAGTTTACTCAAACAAAGACATCCACATCTCCAAGTGTGAGCATGTTACACTCCACATATCTAACGTTTTCGTTAATTGTCTATGTCTATTAACGAATGATACGAGTACAAATAACTTTCTTATATGCAATCAAGTAAAACGCGCAAATAAGATTGACTTAATTTTTTTCTAGTAGACAGTACATAACAGCAATCTGACTGAAATAAACTAACGATTAGCTGTTACAAGCCTATACAAATTAAATAAAACAAAATTAAACAATTTACCTTTTGCTTGTAAAATGTTGTGAGACTGCCCAAACACACCTTTCCAGCACAACAGCACTGGCCTAAACTGACCTGTGGCAATGTCAACAATGTTTAGTCTCTCCTAGCTGTGGGTATAAAAAGTTAGGGATTGCTGCAGGAATGCATGCGTTAAAACGTCGAAATAAACCCCCGACCAGAGGGAGAAAAGGAGAGACGAACTGAATGGGCCCTTTGAACTCTATTGACAGAAATGCAGGAGGCAAACTTCCCTTTGGGGGTCTGGCTGGGGAGGTGTGGGGGTTGGGTGGGGTTGGCTAGGGTGAAGGGCTGCACCAAATCTCGGTTTGGTATGTTGCTGCTGAAAAAAATCTGGAATCTTGACTTCGGGACAACTTATCTCCTGAAAATGGTAGTGTGAGTGTTTCATTAGTTTAGTTGGTGTGTTTATCCTTTTTTAAATTATCCTTTGTTGTGAGGTTTTTTAATGAGAATTAACGTAATTCACCAAAAACATGTTCATTTAACCTGGGTTAGGAGAATGACCTGGTGTAAGACTGCTGAGATGAAGAAAGGCAGACAAGGAATATCGACATTTTTGGCCCATAATTTTTACAGATTTGCACTTTGTTACATTGTATAATAGCTTTGGGCCATGGCGGCGAATGTGGTATAAATCGTACAGGTATGACACAACGGTAGCCTTATAATGATAATTTAGCCACTATACCAAAGAACAGTGTTCAGGTCTATTATACGTGCGTTATTCCCCATCACGAACAACCTCTTCTGGATATAAGTGAGTCGATAACATGTGACACCTGTGCCCGGCCCTGTGACCCAAAAAGTAGTTTGTGGCCACGGCGGAAGCCACAGGACCCATCTTCGAAAACAGAACTCGCGCGGGGGTTGGGCTGGCCAGGGTTGGGGGTAGCGGTGTACTCGTGAATTCCAGGGGGTGGGTTCTTTGGGGTTGCTTTGCGGCTGGGTGGGTGGGGATTGGTTGTTGTTGAGTAATTCTTTCCCAACGTGTTTTCTACCCTTCCTCATTGAAAATAGTAACTGTTCTGAAACACGACCGTTTTGTAGATGGGGATGGTACAATGCTTATAGATAAGGGGTTTGTGCGCGCGCAATATCCCATCTGCACGTTGTCAGCCATGTTCTCAAGGGCTACTGTCTCGGTTTCATTATTTCGTCCATTCTTTGGATTGTTCTGTTCATAAGGTTCTCACGCCCTACCCACCAGTGCATTTTATCAATGGAAAACTTTGCAGTGTATTGTGCCGATAAAACCATAGGATTACCAGTCCACCATGACCAAAATCATAGATAGCCTACACTTGACATGGTGGGTCTGCCATTTTGTATTTTAGATCTGCAGTTAAATTTGTAGCCTGAAAGGAGGCCTACTTCGCTTGTTGGGCATGTTTGTGTTCTACAATCACTCTCATTCCAATAGGCTGACTGTCGTCTTCTGGTTTTCCCCATTGAAAGACTGTAACAGCTTATGCTAGAAGTAGGGGAGAAGATTGTCTGGTCATGTGAATACGAACTTGTTGTTAAGTTGTGTAAAATCCACAAGAAACAGAGTAGCTTCTTCTATAGCCTACTCCAGGCCTACATAATTCTACTATTTCATGACATTTTAACGAATATAGTAGTAGTTAAACACATTAAAACATCAATCCGAACACACTAAATCAACGCAAGAACGTCTAATGCCATTTACCGCATGCACTGAATACAAATAAATAAATGTATAATAAGCAGAGAAACAGATTTAATTTCAACAGATATTTGTTGGCATTGCCCCCCCCCCTTCCCCTTATAGTTTAAACAATTAACCAATCTAAGCACTAAAGCTTATATATATATTTTTTATGGCATTCTGGAAATGGTTGGTTTGGCTGTTAAACTGTATTGGCAAGGCACAAGCGATCGAGGCTGACCATGGTAAAGTATGCTAGGCTATTTGCTATTGCTCTTTCATGTGACTCATGGCCTCTGAGTTTATACATAAGGAGCAACGTATCTGTGGGCTATGTAATAAAATTGTGTAGGCTACTTGTCAGGACACGACTGACCACAGGGACTTCCTTGGCTAATCGGTTCGTAGTCCTTTTCCTCACTGCACTCCCTTGATCCGTATTGAAATTAGTAGCAAGAAAGCATGTAATTGACAAAGTCACGTGTCCAGTACGGGCAGAGGCACAGCCAGCGAATGAGAGAGAGGGAACGAGAGAGAGCAAGCGCTCGAAGTGGAGTGAGCGAGGAAGGGGTTGAAGGAGACATGACAAAATATCAAACGAGAGAAAGCACGCAGTATCATGCGAGCTAAATGTGTAACCGCTGGAATTGAGGATGTCGGATTAATGGTGACTATCATAACCCGTTTTCGCAGAGGAAGCTTTTCGACTGGAACTTTGGAGCAGAGGGTCCGCGTGGAAACATGGCCGAAGGTTATTCTGCAATTATTTTTTTTGTACATATTTTTTTTTTTTTAAACGCTTACTTTTTCTTCTGATGATATAGGCTGGAGCTGCGACCCGCTATTGTTGTAACTCCCACAGGCCTGTGTTATGTACCCCCCACGATGGTTGCCATCTGAAAAGGTGTATTGTGGGTCTGGTTTGAGATGTTTGTCAATGAAAGAGCGTATTGCTCCTGCATGAGAAACCATGAGTGAACACCTGCACGTTGAGGTCCCTACAACACTGGTTAGCGGTGGTAGATGCAAGACGATATGTTCTAGAAGTTATATCAGGGAGCGTGCATGTGTAATGGCACATCGATCAATCGCTGTGCGCCTTGCAGTTACGTGCCCTATAAGCAGTCAACCCGTTTTATTTTCTTTCCCTTTTTTTTTTTTTTTTTTTAAACATAGCTTTGCGTGGATGTTCAGATAACTCTGCCATGCGCCAGTTAACGCATGAGTGATCTCGAAAATAATTTTGCTGGGAGAATCTTAGCGAAGATGAGTATGAAACATCTGCTAGTGGCGGGGATTCCCCGTTGGCTTTTTAGGCTATGGAGATTTTCAACCTACAGGGCACCTTTATAAAAGTTGTGTAGCCTATATGCTAGGCTACTACCAACTGCGTGCGCACGGCTATAGATAAATAGCATACGTAAGGCGGTTCCACACCCATCCACCATAACATGGGACCGACTTACTATTGGCTATTTTAGATAACTACTTTTTATTTGCCTTTTAGGAGGGGCGGCTAAAGGTGCCGGAGAAGAAGACCCCGCCAAGTTGACGGAGCAGGAAGAGCGAATTTGGCCTAAGCCTCTGTCGGGAGCAGGCTACTGCAAGTGGTTCAATGTGCGAATGGGGTTTGGATTTATATCAATGACGTGCAGCGAGGGGAGCCCCGTAGACCCACCCCTGGACGTATTCGTCCACCAAGTAAGTTCCATTTAACCGTAATACAGGCTTCTTGTGTGAGGGCAAGTTCCCCCGGACGTAAGCACTCTTCCATGTTGATGTTCTGCTGAAATGGGTTTGGGTCGTGGGCATTGGACAATGAGCATGTGATTACTGCGATGTTACAACCCGTAACATACGTGACAACTCCACAAGTATCCTACGCTACGTCCAGCAGCCTATAGGCCTATATCATTTATAAACGGCGAGATTTTGACTCTACCAAGTCGTAGCGTTAAACCCGTGTCCAATTCTTGCATTAACATGAACGTTGAAACGGGTTAATTGGCCGTTTGTTCACACGTGTTAATTTGTATCATCTTGAAGTTTCCAATGTAGTCTACTGGGCACACGAAACATGCTGTGGTGTTTCCTTAAAGTGATACGTTCTCTCTTCCCTTCCTCTTTCCTTTTGAACGGCGTGTTGGGCACCGTTAGTAGTTTTTCTATTGCCTGGTGAATAGAGAGAATAGGGTTGAAGGGTCGGAAGCCGTCCAAAAAGACCGAAGTTAGAAATGCAATGAAAAAAAAATAATGAATTTTATTAATTATAGTTTCTGTTTGTACACTACCGTTTGATCAACTGCACTTACAGATGCCTCATTTAGGGATACATGTTGTTGCTTGAAAACAGCTTTTTGTAGACTTTTTCCTTCCATGATGCTTGCCTATGTACCATGTACTCATTTTCCAACTGATTTTGCCCTCAAACGTGGTCAGCTTTGGTCTCTTTGAACCTCTCAAATCTCCTTTTTATGATCCAATAAAAGAGACCAATAAAACAATAATTTTCACCAACTTATTTTCACAACCGTCTGTAGTGGAGGTGCTTTAATTGTGGCCTCACAGGAAGTTATTTCAGACTGGCAAAGAGCATCCTCATTCACAGATGAAAGCGTCCAACAAAGCCCCAACCAGTCTTTCTTGGAAGACATCTGTCAGACTCGAGGGATTGGCAGGGGTGTGGGGAGTTTCAAAATGCGCTGCTTGATATCGCTGTCCTGGCACATTAGTTACCACTGAGGTCTCGCGAGAATGTGTTTTGTTGTTGTTGTTGTTGTTGTTGTCTTTGCTATTCCCAAGACCTCAAGATACACTTCGGTGTGGGCTTGAATGTTGTTATGTCATGTTCTATTGTTATGAACTGAGAATGCCGTACGTAGCCATCCCTATTGCATGTGAACAGAGACATGCGGTTAAGGTACTTGTTTAGCTCATTGAGAGGAACTGCTCTAGGCTAATGGTTTGTGCTGTACACACACAGGGTGTCGTTACGGCGTTAGACCCACACAGCACGGGGTCTCATGGTGCTTCTCTGGCCTGCCTGTCGCTTGGCCCGCCAGCAGGGTCTGATCTCTGGGTAGTTTCTTCCTGTAGTACAGGACATGCCAAGAAACCAGGGAGAACCACTACTTCAGCTCGTGACATGACACTGTTTCTGCTCATGTGTTGTGCTCGTTTGGCTTTCTAGCATGGTATCACCATTAGCGTAATCAGTTAAGAATTTAAATCAGTCGTAGTTATTCCAGGATGTGTCAGATGGCTACTTACTCTTAGCCTTGCAAGCATTCTCCTGCCGAAGATGTCTGCATAACAAATGTATTAATCAGAGCGAGTCAGAGCGAGTGAGAGCGAGCGAGAGCGAGCGAGAGAGAGCGAGAGAGAGCGAGAGATAGGTCTGAGAAAGACTCAACAGAGCCTTGCTGTATTCAAATAAACATGGACTGACTTAGCTATTTTTACTCTAGGCCTTAACTCTTCTTACTGACTGCAGAGTTAAAATGAGCACCACTGAAGTGTTATAGTGTTTCCATGGTCCAGATTCCAGAAGCAGCGTTTCTTGAGGCTGATTATAAGCTTGATGTAGTTCACAACTATTCAGTTCACAATAAAACTATTACAATGCTGACTAATCCCTGTAGAATTCTATGACATCATTTGTTAGAAAGATTTCGGGTCTAATTATAGTAATAAAGTAACCCCACGTTTGTTACATCACAATTGCTATGATTCTATATTGGGATGATACTTCCTACAGAATTCAATTTTTAAATATGCTTTATTCATTTAATAGAGGAATATGTGTAAAGTAACTAAACTTGTTGTAATTATGACAATGACAAGTTAAAAGGAGTGTAGGAGCATATGTGAGAGAATCTGGGGAGAGGAGACAGGAGACAGAAGAAAGGATGGTTGTAGAGAGAATGGAGGGATGGGAGGAGATGAAGAACAACAAGAGGTAGAAGGATGGGGTGAGTAGTAGTGAGGTGTGAGGTATGAGAGTGGTGAGTAGTAGTGAGGTATGAGTTGTAGTGAGGTATGAGAGTGGTGAGCTGTAGTGAGGTATGAGAGTGGTGAGTAGTAGTGAGGTATGAGTTGTAGTGAGGTATGAGAGTGGTGAGTAGCAGTGAGGTATGGGAGTGGTGAGTAGCAGTGAGGTATGAGTTGTAGTGAGGTATGAGAGTGGTGAGCTGTAGTGAGGTATGAGAGTGGTGAGTAGTAGTGAGGTATGAGTTGTAGTGAGGTATGAGAGTGGTGAGTAGCAGTGAGGTATGGGAGTGGTGAGTAGCAGTGAGGTATGAGAGTGGTGTGTAGCAGTGAGGTATGAGAGTGGTGAGTAGCAGTGAGGTATGAGAGTGGTGAGTAGCAGTGAGGTATGGGAGAGGTTAGTAGGAGAGAGGAAGCAAAAAAATAAATGTTTTGACAGTTAAGGGGGGAGTGTTAGCGATGGATCAAGATGGTTGAAATTATAGATAAAGAGGTTGAAATGAGAGATGAAGAGGATGAAATTAGAGGTTGAAATGAGAGAAGGAGAGGTCTGAATGAGAGGTAGAGGTTGAAATGAGAGAAGGAGAGGTTGGAATGAGAGAAGGAGAGGTTGGTATGAGAGAAGGAGAGGTTGGAATGAGAGAAGGAGAGGTTGGAATGAGAGGTAGAGGTTGGAATGAGAGAAGGAGAGGTTGGAATGAGAGAAGGAGAGGTTGGAATGAGAGAAGGAGAGGTAGGAATGAGAGAAGGAGAGGTAGGAATGAGAGAAGGAGAGGTAGGA